>JAJAGP010004064.1:5000-57595 GCA_025084515.1 Ancistrus triradiatus | reverse complement strand
CATGAGTTTCTGGTGATTTTATGATGTGATGTGATGTGATTTTAGATCCATATAATGGCTTTCTATAAAGTCCTACTGAAATCTGAGGTGAAGGTGAGCTCATGGCAGCAGGCTGTGATTTAATGTGTTATTAGATAGACCTGCTTGACTCTTATTATATGAAATGAGTCTACAATTCAATCTTTCTGCAAGGAATCGAGAACAGTTTAACTGAATCAGCAATGACTGGTGTACAATCATCAAATTCTCATTCTGGTGAGAAAATGTTTAATGGAGACCATTTAATCAACTCCCATTAGAACACTTTTGAAGCAGGTGATTGATTGGCATGCATTATTTTTCTCTTTGCTGGATTACCATATGTGAAAGATTTTTAGTATTTAAGGCTATATTCATTTTGCTGCAAAATTAGCTCAAATCCACCAATCTTCCACATTTGTGAACCATGGCATTTAGGCTTTCAGTGTGAATCTAGCCTAACATAAGTCAGGATGACAATATAAATACACTTTGGTCGTATGCTTCATTTACATCCAGTGAACTGCAGATTTAGCAATTCTACAGCACTAAATATACTATATTGTATAAGAGTGTTGTCCTCAAAAATTATTTTAACAGGCCATGTGTCAGCCCACAATTTGGAAGGTAATACATTTATAATTCGATTCAGTTAATTCAACTCTTAAATCCCCAGTTAGAATTGTATAAAAACCTGTGTAAGCATATAATTCCACTCTAAGCACCTTTCTCCCGGTCTTTGCTCTAATCCCCATCAGTGCCTTATCCTGGGTAATGGCATGGGAAAAGCTGTGAGGTTAAGCATCATTAAACACTGGCTTTAGAAAGCTTAAGCTTATGGACCTCTTAAGGTTATTAAACTTAGATGCTGTAGTTTTAAGTGTCAGTGTTGATGAGTTTCATGTTTTTTGTTTTGTTGTGTCTTTGAGTATGTTTTGTTAAAGTGCCTTGCGAAAATATTCATTCCCTGTTGAATCCTTCCACATTTTGTAGTGTTACAGCTTGGAGTTAAAATGCACTCAATTGGGTTGCTTACCACTGGCATATATGTTTCTTTTATAGTGGCACAAAGGTTATTGAATCAAAAAGAAGATATATGTTCAGTGCATGAATCACCACTATCAATACTTGGTTGCACCACCTTTTTGTAGCAATTACCTATTACTTTATGTTTCAATTGGTTTTATACGACTTGAGCGTGAAAAAATTGCAGAGTCATCCTGCAAGAATTGCTTGAGCTCTGTCCAATTAAACATCAGTTATCAAATCTTGCCAAAGATTCACATTCAGGTCTGGCCTTTAACTTGGCCACTCTAAAAGATTGAGGTTGTTGCTTTTTTGCTTTTCTGGACCATATCCAGTCACTGATTGGCGTTCTGATGGCAACTGAAGGCACCAGAACTACATGTAAAGTTTGAGTCACAGTTAATAAATCTGACTTGACTTGACAGTTTGAAATGGCAGTGGGTCTCACCTTTGGCCTGGTTAGATACCCCTAAATACCTGGAATGGTCAGGCACCTATAATGTCCAGGAAGAGTCAGTCGCCCATAATGACTGTCATGGTGTCCTGGCAAAAGTTCAAGTGTCTGTCTGTGCTCCGCCTTGCCAGAGGCTCCAGAATTTCAGTGCTCCTGTGAATTACTGTGAACACAGAATTACTGTGTCTGTGTGTGTGTGCTTCACAGACCAGGGATGCTCCCACTTTACTTGTAGGTATGTAAATATATTGGTTGTTGATCTTTGAAATATTGCAGAAGGCAGCGTTATGCAGATGAGCTCTCTGATTACTTCTAAACTTTTTACTGTGTGCTGTGATCATTCTGACTAATAACAGATGTTCCAGATGAGAGTGTCCATGTCTGGATTGAGTCATGGATGAAAAATGATCCAACAAAAAAAATAGTGAATAAATTAACATTTCATATTCCTTATTTGCCCATGATCTACTTTCATTTTTTATTTCATTTTCATTTCCTTAGATGTATAGACCAGTGAGTTGTATTTTTGCTGTAACTCATTTTGTGTAACCATGTCAATTACAGATAAACATTCCCTTAATGAGTACTTACATGCTGGTAGCAGATAGGGAAGAAGAAAACTTTGTGATACCAATAACTTTGAATAATAGTTTTTTTATAGTCTGTAATAGTATCACATTCCATTTTAAACTGTCTCTAGAGTGGCTTTTGACTGATGTCCCTTAAAGCATTTTGGATCCTCTCCTGCATCGCTGCCATTAGCTTCTGGCTACTTTCAATCAGTATCTAATCACTCCATAACTTCTGAAAATATAAAGCAGCCCAACACGTTATCTTTCCCCTCTCGCTCGTTCCACTTTTAGGACTGTAATAATTGTTTGACAGTTGTTTGACGTATAAATTACATGTAAAGAATGGAATACATTTTTAAAAATTATTTATTGAAAATATGTAACTATATACCTCTTGTCGATGTGTTTATTACAGAGAAGAGTGTCCTAACAATAGGATAATAACAGAAGAGTACCCATGCATCAGAGCTGGGGGACAAAACAGCACATGTCTCAGGTAAGACAAAATCGTAATCTGGAGGAAGAAGTCAAGACTAACCATATATTCACATTGGCTTCAGTGCCATTTTCCGCTGTCTTTATACCCTTCTGACATTCATATAATATTTACAAGCAAAATGCAATCAATTGTTATGATGACTTCAAGTCCAGGGTCATAGTTAAGTTACCTGGAAAAAGTCTGCACCCAAAGCAATTATATATAGTCAATCCCTGTTATCAAATATACTTTGTGCTGACATCTTAGATTTTTAATCATATCGGCATCATATTGAAATTGCAAATTGACTCTCCTGCCTGTTATCTGTGACAAAAAAGTGTGTGAACCTTTGCTTTCAGAAGCTGGTGTGACCCTTTGTGTAGCAATAACTAAACAGCTAAATGTGTCTGGTAACTGTTGATCCATTACGCACATTGGCTTGGAGGAACTTTAGCCCATTCCTCCATATTGAACAGCTTCAACCCTTGGATGTTGGTGGGTATCCTTGCATGAACTGCTCGCTTGAAGTCCTTCCAACTTTCTAATGGATTAAAATCAGGACTGAAATTCCTAAACATTAGCTTTATTCTTTAACATTTTTTTGGTAGAACAACTGCATGATGGATGGCTTCTATGTGAAAAACAAAATCATGGTTACACATGTACAAGATGCAAACCCGTGGCTTGCCAAGTGTTATGTTTTCCAAGACGTTTCTTAAATGAAATTCACCATCCACTAGCCACACAAAGAGAAACACTGGATTGATGTTTGTGATGCAACCTCAATCCCAATAACTTGCTTTGTTAACTTACATCAGTAGAACTACTCCTATGACCTTCTCCCCTACAAACAGACAACAAGGACCTACATGTTGTATCTGCTTTAACACCATAAGCTGGTGTATTTACATTCATTTAAATCTTGTGAAGGACACAGATAAACTCCTTGCAGCAATGTTTCCAAACAGACAACTGCAGCAGGATTTGCCTTTGGAAAAATGTGTACATGTCTCTATATGGATTACTTATTACATCAGTATGCTGGCATCACAGAAGTGTAAATGACCTTTGCTAAGGGCACTGACACAACCACATACCATGGCAGACTTTGGTCAGTCTGGATGGTCCTGGCTTTGGACTTAGGAACACGCTGTCAATGTCTTCCAGAAAAGATCTGGAATACTGATTCATTTGACCACAATACACATTTTCACTTTGTGGTGGAACATCCCAGACACCTCAGAACCCAGAGAAGTCTGCTTATGAACATGGTTAACATGAGGCTCCATTTTGCCTAGTTGCATTAAAAGTGGCATTTGTGAAAGTAACATTGTATTGTAGTGCTTGACAAGTAATCCCTTGCCCATGTTGCTATATCAGCTAATGAATGACAGTTCTTGACGCAGAGCTGTCTTAGGGATTGGAGATTACAGGTCTTCAGTTTAGCCTTGTGACCTTGCCCTTTATGGACTGAAATTCCTTCAAATTCCACGAATCATTGAATGATATGCAATGTAGAGGGAGAAATATGGGTTGTTTTACATGGTTTTGTGAAACAAATACGTAAGGATAGAAAATGAACTGCCATACAGAGAGATAATGGACTGAGAGATAATGGAGAAATAATACTTGTGAGGTTAAAGTGTATCTATGTCTATGTGTGTATTAGGTTTGCTTACAACATCAGACATTAATTAAGCAAGATGAAACCCAGACCAGGAGATTCCTTTGTTTAATTGATGTTTGTGTGTGGAGGAGTGAATGCTTTGGGGATTTTGTCTGACAGGGTTTAGATTACCTCTAGAATAGCCTGTGGTACAGTGGTGTGTTGCCATGTGATTAAATAAGAGAATAAATGACCCTCACCTTCCTCCACTGACCCTCTGCAACATATCAAACTTACTCCATCATAGCTTGGTCATGATGAAAGTTGTCATACGTCTGGTGTGTATAAGGGAGTTTTCCTGTGTTAAACCCCCCTGGGTACTGTGTAATGTTTGATCCTGTTGACGGGAGCTGGCTTCTGGCAGGGGAGGTTATGTAGAACCAGAAGCCACTGCTGTAGAGTGCTCCACACAGGAAATAGGAATCAGTGAAAGCTGCTAGCTATTGCACTCTCTGGCTTTTAATGTGGTTTACAGAGTGCCTTGTGTCTCAGTATGAAGAAGAAAGGTACAAAGGTCTTATTATAGAACTCACAATTCATTATCTAAGGGGACTGGTACCATTCTCAAAGGGACATGCTATTGTTGGTGCTGGGTTAGGGTTAGAGTTGAAAAAAGAAAAGAAAAAAAACAAGATAGCCCTAAGTAGAAAAACTAGAACTTGCCAGTCGCCAAGACCAACGCTGAATCTATGCAAAAGGAGTGATGTGTAGCCATGGACCATTTCACAGATCTTTACATTTACATTTACAGCATTTAGCAGACGCCCTTATCCAGAGCGACTTACAATTGGTACAATCTTACAATCCAAGCAATTGTGGGTTAAGGGTCTTGCTCAAGGACCCAACAGTGGTAGTTTGGCAGAGGTGGGATTTGAACCCTGGACCTTCTGGTCCAGAGTCCAGTACCTTAACCGCTAGGCTACCACAGTATTTTTAGTATCTTTCCAGCATCATTAAGCATTGTTTGCCTCATGTCTTCCTCATTCACATGTAGAGACTTTTTCATCTTTATTCCCTAAACAATACAGTATTACAACTATTTACATAACAATTAAAGTGTAATTATGTAAACAGTTCTGTAATTTGTAGTTCTGTACCATACCAGATTTAGGTGGTCTGTATGGTATTATGTCTCTACCTGCACCTTCCACTTCCTTCCTATGACTAAGAAACTATTGGGTTTATAGAGTGATTAGTTGTAAAATCAATTAGTGAAGAAATTCACTGTGAGACTGTAGATGATAGTTCACCATTTTACTGAAAAGCGTACTCTTACAGAAACAAACATTTACTAGGAAGCAACCTGAGGGAAGAATATGATGGACCATGTGCAAATTCATGTGTGCAACAAGCACATGTGATTGGAATCTCAAGATTTATGTTTATGTGTTAATAATCTTGACATCTATACTGAATTTTCTTGCATGTCAATATTATGGACTATTTTGTTTAGATTGATGACATATAATTCCAGTTAAGTTCATTTCAGTTCCAGGGTGTAACAAACAATATGTGGAAAAGTTTGGTTGAATACTTCATTCAGACACTTCCAACCTGAATATTAGTCATTAGCTTAAACTTTCTCTATTGGTCCTTAAAGAATCCTTTCCTTAACTCCACTCAAAGGAGAGTGCATACTCTCCCGTCTACACCTCACTCTGTGGTGTGCTTTTCTTTCTTTGATCCTAATCTTCCAATCCCTTCATCCACATCTCTCCATCAATAGTGTGTGTTTGTATTTTGATAGGGGTCACATTCCAGTGACAGCAAGAGAGAAGATTCGTGTTCTATGTTAGCAGCTGGCTATTAAGGGTTTTAATGCAGATCCGTTCTCAATTTTCCATGGAATTCCATGGAATTCACCATGATTTCAAACTTATGGCTTGGATAAAGTTACTACATGTTTATGAGAAAAAGTCAGTCATGTAGCATACATGAAAACTAGCTTATTATTAACAAAATTATATTCATTTATTTAGTCATTTGGTCACTAGGTCATGTCTCACTTGCTAATTAAACCAAAATTAGGGAATCAGTCCTAGGCAGGGCGTGTGTGCATCACAGTGCACATGCACTGACTCACACATGCATGTATATTGGGACACTTTAGAGACACCAGTTGACCTAACACATGTATTTGCAATGAGGGACGAAACTGAAGTACTCTGCATAAACCTACACAAACTCCACACGGGAGGTCTGGGACATGACTTGAACCAAGGATCTCTGGAGCTGTGAGGCTATAGCGCTAACCATTATGCCACTGTGCCAGCTTGAACCAAGTTGTAGGACCTGCAATTGTCCACTTATCCAGGCCCACCATGGACTGGCTTATTTTACCAGGAAGCACAGCCTGCCAATTTCTACTGTGACTGCAACTTTATTGTTGTCATGCTCAGGCAGATACAAAAGTTCTGCTGGGAAATTAAACCACATCTGTCCAAGTTCAGCTGCTTCTGTGACTTCTGTCAGCATGACTCAGTGCCTTTGTTTTATTGCGGGCATATAAAAGTTTATTAAGGATCTCAAAATAAAACATCTCACTGAAAATAGCCCAATTACAACTGTTCTTGCAAAAATCAGCTACTTACCATGAACACTTAGTTCGCTGTAGATTTGTGCAATATTTAAAAAAACCACACCATAAAAGTGCAGCTGAAATTGAAACACTGAAAAGAATTTATCATGGATTATAAATTATAAATAATGTATTGTAAAATGTGTTACTCTATATGAGATTTTTTAATTGCGCAACACAGGACAATGATGGATAAGTCACTTGGTTTCTGCATGAATTGTGTATCTTATATTGTGTACAACCATAAAATGAATGTGAAAATGGATTTAATTTAACTTGATGGATGGACAGATGGTAAATGAGAGGTTGGAGATGGCTGTTAAAGCCTTCTTTGAGCCATGTATCCTCTTTCTTATGGCTCTCATGGGGTTGACCCCTGGAAGTTAGCTGACAGAGCAAATAAACACAAAGGGGTTTTACACACAAACACAGCGTCACACTTTCGCATGTGTGCACTTTCATATTTAACCTCTTACCAGTAACATTGCAGTGCATTTCACATTGATAATGCCAGTACAGTGATCACTGTATTTCTCATGACTAAGCTCTCCTGCTTTACACACATTAAGAGGAAGAGCTTAGCCACATGTAAATCCTGGACAAGATTGTTGTCTCTCAAACAATCACCCTCTTGTCCTTTTTTGTTTGTAGGTCATTGACCTGTGGCTGAGATGGCTGAAAGCTGTATCTCTCCATCTTAGTCCCTCTGTGTCTCCACCACTCTTTCCATTTGTCAACAACTTCCTCGGCTCTTTGCTCTGTCCTCTGTTTCCACCTCCATAACAGCCATAAGGGTTGAACTCTTACCAGGGGAGCTACAAATCCATCAATCAGATGCTCATATCTGGTTTGATCATGGCTCTCTACACAATACTCACTAGAGGTTCCTGCATATTCACACCTGGGTCAACCTGTTGACTATTCATCAAACTCTTCATGAGGTGAATTGGGATTCTCAGACAAGAAAAAACGTTAAACAGTTTTGTTCTGTCACCCACAGAGTTTAATAGACTAGTCATTGAGATTAAAGGTTGAAAGGTTTGGCAATATCACTAGCACAGAACACTGAACTACTACAGTTCCTTGTCTTACCATGTACTACCAGTTCCCTTTTATGCCTAAAAGCAATATAATGAAGTAACAAAACCCAAAATATTACATCTGAGCATTTCAAATATACAGTATGTCAAACTGCTTATGGGTTAAAACAAAATGCTTATGGGCCCATTTACTTGTATTCCTCAAGAGAACCTTATATCAATGATCTGTAGTATACTATTGCACATCCTTTTCACTTGAGTACACTTGAGTAGGCATGTGAGATGCCAGTATAGTGGTACCTTGGTTCTTGACCACCACGGAACATGTTGAGCTCGGTTCTCAAACCATTTTGACTAGAAAAAATGGTCTCACTTCTTGTTGTTTGCTCGGTACTTGGCACACTTGCTTAAACCTGTATGAGTCAAGTTGGGCGACTTTCAGACGGAACTCGATTCACGATTCATGATTCACGATTCAGTACACAGTGATTCCGGCTCACAATAGCCCTTAGTGAAGATCTCCACTATTTTTTTGTGTTTTTCTTTATTATTACATCTACATTATAGTATTCTTAGTGCAAATAAGTCTCCATGGGTCCTAAAAAGGTTAGTTTATAAGAGTGCAAAACAGGAAATGAATGCTCCAGAACACAGGTTGCAGTAAGCGCTTTCAATCCATTACTCACTAAATTACATGAGAACCCTTTATTATAAAATGTGCTTTGTGTTAATGATTTTGGCCAACTGTAGGTTTATGTAAGTGTTTTAAACATTAACTTACTTATCATTACTTATTATAGTATCCTTTCCATATCTCCGCTGTTATACAGTATAGATCGCTCCCCCAAACACTCGTTAAACCTCCTCAGTTCATGATACACTTAACTCGTGATGGATTTGTCTGAACATATCCTCGTCATAAATTAGAGAGCACCTGTACAATACAACTCCATTATTGCATATAATGCCTTATACAGTGTGGATTTTCTGGGGCTCTGGAACGGATTAATTCAATTTACATTATTCCTTATGGGAAAAATTTGCTCGGTACTCGTCGATGAAAACCGAGGTACCACTGTATTTAAATGCTAAAATGCACAAGTCAGGTGACAGTGTTGGGTAAATACTTTGTCAAATGTATTCAATTGTACTAAATAAATGAAACCTCAACACAGAGGCCATAAGACCAAGCAATCTTAGCACATTTGGCCTATTGAAAATGCAGTTGGTGTCACTTAACTACCGTATTTTTCGGACCAAAAGGCGCACTTAAAATCTTTTAATTTTCTCAAAAATCGACAGTGCGCCTTTAAATGCGGTACATCTAATGTATGAATTAATTCTGGTTGAGCTTTCTGACCTAGAACTGATTGTAGATGGTACACGGCGCTCATAAATCTGTCAAAATGTTTTAGCACGGTCTTGGTAGGTTACGAAGCTCACCCGGTATAACCCGGTGCGCTTTATAGCCCGGAAAATACGGTAAACATCTACAGTCTGACTTAACTGGTACTACAAAAATAGGGATTTAAATGAACTGAAGCTTTATCCTCAAATGATTACATGACAAATTTGTAGCACATGCTGTCATCGATCATGGTGTAGATGAGGGATGAGATAAAACACATTTCTGTTGATCTGCTGTATTACTGACTTTACAGTTCAATTGAAGCCAAGCCATCAAACAATCGCTACAAAATATACTTTGAAATTATTGGTCCGGAGCCAGTCCTGGAATTCACTGGGTGCAAGCAGAGGTACAACTTGGACAGGATGCCAGTCCATTGTAGGGTTATATAATCATGTTACAAACCCAGCCACAGGTCCTCAGAAACTGCTATTTCCAGGAACCAGCTCTTACCCAAGAGTAGCTGCTATATTCCATATGTTATGTTTCATATGACATCAGAAAACCATTGTTTCAATACTTTTTTATGCTGAACTAGCTCATAGACCTGATAAAAAGGCAAGAATTTTAATGAACTACAAGTACACGTATTTGTAATTGTGATGTAGCAAACCTATGATTTATTAGTGTCAAATATAGTCAGCCAAATTAGTTGTAATGAAAAATGTAGGCCTCTGTTCAGTTTATCTGACTTGTCTGAGACAAATTCCTACTAGTTTAAAACTCATTAGGGTAATCTTAAGCTTATTATGGGAACAAAATATGATAACTGCAGTTCAGCTTGTGTTTATATTGGCAGTCCATATATGGCGGACTTAACCTTACCCTCCACACACACTCATAAAAATAAGGTAAAGAGATCATTTTGATTATTACTTCACGTTCCAATTGCTAATGAGCAAATAAATCAAACCTGCATTCACAGAAAAATTACCATTTCATTGTTTTTCATCATATTGAACCTCATCGTGCAGAATCTTGTAAGCTGATATAGGCATTCTGGACTTTGTAACGTGCTGACTGTGTGTGTGTTTGTGTGTGTGTGATCATCCACTACTCTTAGGTTCATGCTAACAGGATGAAGGGCATGACCCCATACGTAGGGTGAAAGTACTCTAGTACGGTAGTAGTTTAATAAACTTTTTCAAAGTGCATTTTATAAAGCCTCCTGATGTTTTTTGGAGGCTTTGACATGATTACTTTAGCTTACTACACCTACACCTAACCCTTACCTTAATGTCAGTAAAAGCCAGTCTTTTGGTTCTTTGGTTTTTCAAAAGAAAGTTGTTGTTCTGATAGAAAAACTTTTTAGTCCCAAACAGCAGATCTTTGTGGGCAAAATTGGTCCTCACACAACAACTATAATGACTGTTTGTGTGTGTGTGTGTGTGTGTATATATATATATATATATATATATATATAAAATAGTCAGTTATGTGTGTCTGTGTCTGTGTGTGCGCAAAGATATTCATGTATATATATATGCGCACACACACACACACACACACACACACACACACCCACACACACACACACACAACTGATAGATCATTAAAGGCTCTGTCTCTCTGGCAGGCAGGCATCTGTTTTTCATTCATGTTCCTGCACAGCAACAAGTAGAGTGGACTGACGGGCTGTTGACCAAAACACACACACACACACACACACACACATACACACACACACACACACACACACACACGCACATGCACGCACACGCACACACATTCAGACACTGGCAATTTCTTCATTCTGCAAGAATAATAACATAGAAATGTTTAAGTGATTAACATGATTTAATATAGGTCATCATATGAAAGAAAGACAGTAAGAGACACATAGAGATTTAGTACTATGTGAAAGTTGGAACAGAATAAAAGGATCTTTGGGGAGACTGGGAGAGGAAGCATGCTCCATTCCCTGTGATTTATACAGAAGACACACTATCTTTCTATCCGGAGCTGATTTAACACTTTTCAACATAAGTGCTGCACAAAGCCTGAGTAGGAGGCGGGTAAGACTTCATATAACTGTTTCCAGCATGTTTTTGAATTGTCTTTAAGGGGCAATTTTAAGTAAAGTGACAATTATGTGTTGTTTAGTGATCATTATGCTGACCTACCAACAACAAAGCCAAGTCAATAAACATTTGCACAGACAAAAGTAGCATGAATAATACATTTTTATAAATATGATCTTGTTTCAGTTGGTGGGAGTAGCTGAATATAAGCTGAATCTGTTGCTCTGAATATTGGTCAGAAACTGGGCAATATAAAAAATATTTTAATTAGCCATGATCATTTAACAACTGTGTGTTATGAGTTTGCCACAGAAATGGCAAGATCAGAGCAGACAGTAGGTGAGGCTACTGTATAATAAATCCATAATAATGAGATTTGGAGGTTAATGTTTATATAACATGCTGTATTTGGTTATCTCAAATAAATGAACAGGTTTTTGAAGCAGACTTTTTTGATACCATACTTGTACCTCTACCAGGAGTGTCAGTTAGGGATGAGCTTTGATCTTAAGCCCTGAATGTCCAATGCCAGTTCTGAATGATTTTCCCTTCTCAATGCACTTTAGCACTACTCTAACTTTAAGTTATGTTAGAGTATCTGCCAGGCTTTTCCTCTTAAAGCCCCTAGTCACTAATCATACATTCATCTTACTGCAGAATTGGGAAGTCATGAGTGGCCTTGGTGTGTTCCCACTACAAAGTGGGGAAACATGGATGCTTCCACAAGCTTTCTTTTTTAAGCTGGCCAAGCACTAAAAGCTCGTGAACTGATGCGCAGTCCTCAAAGTTTCAGATTTAAGCATGGGCTAGATTTTAACCTGGAAGCAGGGCAAAAATTAGGGTGAGGATAGATTGTTTTAAATATTTTGGTGTTTTCATGCTCCGTGTTACATATCTGATCCAACTAGTCAACTAATTAAACTTTTCCTGTATTGAAGTTAATGCAATTATATTTTACCTTTTTTGTGTGTGTGTGTATGAGAATGGTTTATTTGCGAAATATTACAAATGACATTACCTACTTTAAACGTTTTTACTATCAGAGATGAGGGCAGAAGATGAGGAGGAAAGGAGAGCAGAAGAGAGAAGGAGGAGAGAGAAATATTTCAGGGATGATGGAGAGAGAGAGATAGAGAGTGAAGTGAGTATGCATTTCTGGATTATGGATCAATGTACGGTAGTAGTTGGACAGTGTGTATGTGGTTGCTTCTGCTTTGTTATAGTGAATGGCATTTAATAATTCAGCAGTGTACTGAAATGTGGCATAAAGGAACGCTTATTATCAGATATGAGCATTAAGTTATTTATTGAACATCAAAACTTTAAAAAGTTAATGGTGATTCACATTGTCCCTGTGTTATTTTAGGGTTATGCTTTCTTGGCATTAGGTATATATCATCATATGTCACGTGGGACTGTGGTAGCATAGTGGTTAAGGTATTGGACTATGGACCAGAAGGTCCAGGGTTCAAATCCCACCTCTGCTGCCACTGTTGGGTCCTTGAGCAAGGCCCTTGTACCAATTGTAAGTCGCTCTGGATAAGGGCATCTGCTAAATGCTGTAGATATGTCTGGGGGGGTTTACTAATCATATTTTAAGGGAATCAGATGAACTCTAGACAGGGTTTGAAAGAGCTTGTAAAGATTTGGTGAAAAATGCTAAAGTCCACTGGTCACACCCAAGGCCATGTACTGCCTCAACAACAATTGAATGCTCTAATAATAATAATAGAACAATAATAATGATGCTTAGGGACTAATAGTACTAAAAACAGTAATCTTATGAAAACAATAGGTCTCTCTGCACTTCCAGTGATAGCGCCCTAAATAGAAACATTATCCTTGAATCTGAGATGTGCTGCAGTCAGGAGCACAGATGCAGAAAAAGTCCACGATGTAGAAAAAACAGGGGCAAGGCAGAGACAATCTCAGGAAGTGTAGCAAAGGTTCAATGTCCAGTTAATTTATAACTTGATTAGAAGTGTTCATAAACTCTGGAAATAACTATGTGACTTTGCAAGGGCTGAAAGGAAAAACGGGGTTTAACTGCCTGGCTTCTGATGATCTTTAATTGCAGAGGACCTGATCGACATGATGATCTACCACAGGTGTGCTGAATGGTGACAGGGCCAAGGGCACAAATGCTGGTATTTAAGCATACACTGGAATGACATGACGCTTCAGTCAGTAGATGACTGATTTAAGCCCGTGGTAGGAAATGGCTCCAGGTGGCCTGGTTATGATGGCAGAACAATTGCAGGAATTTACCAGCTAGTGGTTGAGCAACTCAGATTGGCCATTGGACAGCTGGTGCTACCCAGATGGCAAACAGATGGAGATTTCTCCTGCTTTTCCAAGCTTCTCCATGAAAGCTTTTCAAATGGTGGATGTGAACTGTGAGCCATGATCAGACATTTTCTTTTGCTGAAATTTCAATACACATCCTGGAATAGGGTTTTTGTTGTTTCAAAGGCTGAGGGGTGGTGAACAAGAGTGGCCTTGACTGACCTGGTGAGAATAGTTAGAGTGCAACTGATGGAATCAGGAGGCTCGGTGATTAAATCTATGGCTATATGAGACCAGGGATGTGATGGAACTGGCATGAGCTGGCCGGCATGGTGCAAGGGATCTTGGACCGGGCACAGATGGAGCAGGAGGATACAAACCAGTGGACATCCTTGTGCATCAAATTCACCTCTTCACTCACCACTTAAGTGAAGACTGAAAATGCAACTACCGTATTTACTTAAAAAAAAAAAAAAAACTTTGCTTGGATATTTCTTTGATTTACCCACATCAGATCCTAGCAGGTTGTGACTGGATTGTGCTCTTGGGGCTACTGCTCATTTGTACTAACATGAGGTTTTGTCTACTAAGAAGTATACAAAGCACTTCTGTAAGTCGCTCTGGATAAGGGTGTCTGCTAAATGCTGTACGTGTAAATGTAAATGTAATTCTCCCAGTAACATCTCTCAGTTAGCTGCAGGGTGTGAGTCTCCCCAGGATACATAGAACATAAGGAAACATGAACCAAGGTAATGAAGCAGTCATGAAGCGGTCGTGGCACATACTTGTGTCAACGAGTGCATGCCGGAGGCACGTGGTGTTTTGCAAGGTGCAACTAAGTTCCTTCTCAAAATCCCACCGCATAGTGTTAAAGGAACAGGTGGCCAACAGGATACAGTTGGGATATGGGAGAACATAACTGCTTTTAAGATCTTTCACCCTGGGATGGGCATTAGAATTAGATGAAAAAGAGTGACCATTGAACTTGTCAGGAATTGAAGCAAAAGTAAACTGGGTAAAAGTGAAGCCTTATGTGTCGGGCAAGGCAGAGAGAGGGGCTCCTCAACTACCCACCACCTTGTAGTGGAAGACAGATGGACTAAAGGTTCTGGGAATTTGTTTGGGAACAGAGGGGTTTCAGATGAGGAATTGGGAGGGCATGGTGAAAAACTTTGTACCAGACTGTCTAAATAGAAATGGTTAGTATTCCCAGCTGTCTTTGTTGCTTATAATCTGATTGCTTCTACCTTATAGCACAGGCTGGTCGTGCTTCATCCACCAAAAGGGTCACGATATTCAGAGATGGCAGGTGAACAATATCTGGTCTGGATATCACTACATGAGTTCCTGTGCTGTAGCTTCCAGTGTGGGTAGGGTGACGAGGACAGGTAGACCTATCCTCAAGAATTACAGCCTCTCACCTAAAGCTGCACAGAGATTTCTTTAGCAAAATGGTGACACCTGGGGTGATACAGCTTGAGCTTTGTTGAGGAAGGCAGGCAGTATGGATCTGGATGAACAGCTCTCTGTGATGACAGTGAAGGGGTTCTCCCTAGAATTACATCTGTTTATCTCACCATTTTCAAAAGCTGGAAGGTATGTAACTTCCAAATAAATGACTTTTCTCCAAAGCTATTTTCATGGCTATATGTAAAGGTGTGCCAGCTGCAGGTGGTGTGATGTGGCGTGGTCTCTAGAAAGTGGACAGGACAACTGAGGATTGCGCTACTAGGATTGTGAAGGATTGTACATGGGGTGTCTGGCACATTCCAGTCCTAGTTTAAGAGTGGGCTGTCCTTTCTGTAATGAACCAGAACCAGTGTATTAGCAACATGGAGTAGGGGTGGGGAAAATATCAATACGGCGATATATCACATCACTTTCTTTTGTGATACATTATCGATACATTGGCAGCGAATATCGATATTTTTGTTTTAACATGCTAAACGGACTCTTTCTCCAATTTGTCTTACCAGAGTCAGTGCTTTATGACTTCACTTGATGGTGCTAATGGTGGTACTAATGAATATTGTAAACCTGTGGTGAAGATAAAGAAGCTCACAGGGGAGAAATGCAACGCTCCGCTGTGCAGTTGCTGCACAGATGATGTTCTTTTCTCCTGCAAGCTTAATTGACACAGTTTTAAAAGTTTTTAGCCAGGCATGGTTGTTTTCTGTCTTTAGACATTTTAACTATAGCTATTTTACATTGGAATGATGACACAACCAGAAATGGGCAATGTTGCAGTCAGTGTATGCGTGTTAATGTGGTACTATGTTTCATAGTGGTTGTCAAATGCTGTGAAACTGACATCAGTTAATACATATTTGCCAATTCAAAAGTATTTTATCTTCAGTTACACAGATATATGGCCAGAATATTACTGCCCTGTTAGTGTATGTAATCTCAATCTCTCTCTCTCTCTCTCTCTCTCTCTCTCTCTCTCTCTCTCTCTCTCTCTCTCTCTCTCTCTCTCTCTCTCTCTCTCTCTCTCTCTCTCTCTCTCTCTCTGTGTTTCAGGAGGAAGTGCTGTAAGGGGTTCAGATTTGTGATGGGTCAGTGTGTACCAGAAAGTAGGTAAAACCATTTTATGTACACACTAACAAAGTACAAAATTGGATGATTTTTAAAAAATAGGTATTACTAAAACTTAAAATTGTCTAGTAATCGGAGTTTTGATTAACATATTTATTTTTATTTAAGCCGTTTTTGTCAATAGTTGTAGTATCAGGATGTAGTATTTTCTTGACCACCAGAGGGCACTGTACACAAGACAAATTTATATGTGACCCGTGTGTACAAATATGCTTCTGTGTTGCTGTGGATGTAGGTGTAGACGTGTGTGCAGACTCTCCATGTGAGCAACAGTGCATGGATAACTTTGGCCGAGTAGTGTGTACCTGTTACAGTGGCTACCGCTTTAATCGGGACAGACATCGCCAGCATGTCCACCCTTACTGCTTAGGTTTGTATGTTTCACTGATGGTGTGCCTAGAGACCCAGTCCATCACAGTGCACTCACACACATACAAACACAAGCTTGTGAGGACTTTCCATTGACATAATATTCCTGTAACTGGTTAATGCTACATCCACACCTAAGCCTAACCTTAACCTCAGCATGCAAACTCACCATTCCATACAGGCATGGGCTGGTTGGGACTTGAACCCGGGTCTCTAGAGTGGTGACTAGAAAGCAGTAACCACTGCAGCACCATGCTGCTCCATTTAAACCATATAATATTAATACTGCTATCTATCACTAAATAGATTATGAAATGAAGCTGGAATTGTTCAACCAAAATATCCATAAATCAGAAAGCACTGGCTCGGCCCAGATGATGGATCACTAAATGTGCTTTCTTTCTACTTTGAATTCTTTGAACTCTTAAACAGCTGCATTAATACTTAACAACAAAAATGAAATCATTAATATTACTGATATATTAGTCTTTTTATTAATTATATTATCATCTTCTTCTTCTTTTGGCTGTTCCTTCAGTCACCACAGCTGATCTGTTTCCCATAATGGACCTGGCTCAGGTCCCCAACCCTTCCATTTTATCTGGGCTGAATACAGTGGTTGGGAACTCACACTGGGACACTTTAGAGCAAACCTTTTCTGTAGAACCTCTCTTTTGTAGATAAGAACAGTGTCAAAGCTATAAAGAATATTTTTGGAGCTATAAATGATCTTAATGTTATCATTTGCATGTCATTTGGATAGGAATATGGATGACTGCGTATGTAATGGATGATCTTTGAGAGGTTTTTCTCTTTTCACTGTGATATGTGTTGTGACTAACTTGGTCAGCTTGAAACAGCTTCACTGTTCATCCGTTGTATGCACATGTCCAGTGGTCCAGATGCGCTAACAGCTTTTCTCGCTGCTATAAACACGTGACAGAGAAAAGTTGTTGTTGGGACTGTGGTAGCCTAGCGGGTAAGATACTGGACTATGGACTAGAAAGTCCAGGGTTCAAATCCCACCTCTGCCAAGCTGCCACTGTTGGGTCCTTGAGCAAGGCCCTTAACCCACAATTGCTTGGATTGTAAGATTGTACCAATTGTAAGTCGCTCTGGATAAGGGCATCTGCTAAATGCTGTAAATGTAAATGTTTTGACAAAAAAGAAGCACATTTGTCTGCCTTGTTGAACATTTTGGGTACAGAGGAGTCAAAATCAGCCCATGAAAACCTAGTTTTCCAAGAGGGAATGAAGCTGCGGACTCACTTTGCTTCGTAATCGCGGTTCACTCTGATGTTGTTTGTCAACAGATAATATCATTGGTTTGTTTTGAGTGGACATGAGAATGGATAAGACTATTTTTTGCTTGACGAAGGATTAAATATTGAAGTGAATTGACGTCAGTTACATTGTTTTGTTAACACATTGTGCCCCCACCACTTGAACATGCCCAACCGAAGTTTTTTTTTTGTGCTTTCATGAAGGCATTCGGGCAATCGTTATAGCTGAACCCTGACAAAAAAAAGTAGCAATATTGCAAGTGACATACATTATGTATCTTAAAAGTTTAGTGTGTAACAGCATTAATTGTTTTCAACATATTTTCTCAAAATTCCCTCTGCCTTGCTGCACCCTGCAAAAGCTCCACAGTTTGAGAACCACTGCTCTAGAGAGACCAGTTGGCCCACGGGCACATGGAAAACATGCAAACTCCACACAGGCATATTATGGAATGGGAATTGAACTGTGAATCTCTAGAGCTGTGAGGCGACAGGCGATAGTTGAAAATGAAATGCACTCGTACAATTCCGCCTTTGGATTTGATCCCTCAAGACCCCCCAGAATAACCTCTGCTACTGTTTTAGCTCTGAAAATTATTTCTGTTTACCTTTGTAGCCATCAGTGTATCATACAGTGTCAGAAGTCACACTGTCAAGTCTATTTGATATGAATGAATATTTTAACTTTGAACAAGTCTGGTAGCCCTACACTTTCATGACTTGATAGGCACATTAGCCTCCTGTGAGGCAATCCTTTAACTGAGGCTGTCCTTTAAAAATGAATTACCTCTTTGTCTCATAGATGTGGACGAGTGTGAGGAATCAGACGGAACGCTGTGTGAGCATGTGTGTGAGAACACACCCGGTAGTTTTCTCTGCAGCTGCAGAACTGGTTACACACTCGCCGCTGATCAACGCTCCTGTATACCTGCACACAAAAGTGAGTGTGTGTGTGGTGTGTGTGTATATGTGTGAGTATGAAGTTTATATATCCTTATGAGGACCAACTGTCCCCACAAGAATATATAAAGCTGCCATAAAACAACAAAACAGCAAAAGAGCTTAAAGTTTTCATTTTCTTTAATGAAGATTAGCAGCTCATTTAGTGACAGATTGCTACACCCCAAGTGTGTGAAGCGGCAGTATTGGAGGACTTTTATCCCTGCTGTTGTTTGCAATCTGCTCGCCTCCCTGATCCAAGACCACCACCATCAGACCTCACTCCTCCTAATATACAATATACCAGAATGGAGTATACCATAGGATCAAAAGTGCAATAATTCTGATGTGCAATTGTGTGCCATTATGAAAATATTGTACGTGTATATATGGGTATGTGTGTGTTTGTGTGTAGTGTCTTTCACAGATAAGTCTGATACACAGATGAGTGCTGGATCCTGTTCCCTCACCTGTCAGGACATAATGAACATGAGAGCCAGCCTACAACAACTCAAACTTCGTCTAGTTAACGCACACCCAGCTGCACAGGTAAAACACACACACACACAAACACGCACACACAATTAGTTTCACCCATATTGCATAAAATGTTGAATCTCCAATTTTATTAGCAGTTGCACAAACATTAGTTTATCTAGTAGCACTGTACAAGCACTAGATATTGCACATTCAAAAACAAGTACTGCCTTAAATGGGATCCACAAGCAAAGTGATCATTATTACAGCAAACAATGCCACTGCTAACATGGAAGGCTTAGATTTTCCTTTTGTTCTATCAACTTTTTGGCAACCAGTTCACAGTACTTGCATAGGTTTTCACCCCTTTACCTTTTCCACATTTTGTAATTTTATAACCTGGCACTGAAATAAACTTTAAGGAAAGTGGGAAGGAAAGTCAAAATAGTTTGCTAAATTATTCATACATTAAAAACTGGGACTGTGGTAGCCTAGTGGTTAAGGTACTGGACTATGGACCAAAAGGTCCAGGGTTCAAATCCCACCTCTGCCAAGCTGCCACTGTTGGGTCCTTGAGCAAGACCCTTAACCCACAATTGCTTGGATTATAAGACTGTATCAACTGTAAGTCGCTCTGAATAAGGGCGTCTGCTAAATGCTGTAAATGTAAAACTGTCATGTTGTGATTGTATTATTGTTGTAAGTACTCACCCTATTGCCTTAAAGACATTACACGCAGTTCTAGTGCAACAGATTACCATCAGAAGTCCTGTAATTATTTAAACAGGCACCACCTGTTTGTTAAAATGTTGCAATTTAAATACAGGTATTCTGGAAAGTACCAGAGTTTGAGAGCATACCTATACAAACATAAGGAAGACCAAGAAGCTAATGAAGACAAAGACGCTAGCAAAAACTGATCTTCTTGAAAAAGCCATTTGAAATATACTGTGGAGTTTACCAAATAGCAGGTTGGACATTCACAAACTTCTGCAAAATGGTGCTCTGGTCTGATGAGGGGAGTGGCACATTGGTGCAATGGTTCACACTGTCACCTCACAGCCCCAGAGAAACCTGGCCTGTTTGGAGCTTGCATGTTCTCAAACTGGAGGTTTTCTCTGGGTACTCTGGTTTCCACCCACATTGCAAAGATATGCATTAGGTCAAGTGGGGTATCTAAAGTGTCCCAATGTTAGTAGGTATGTGTGTGTTCGTGGATGTTCCCTGTGATGGATTGGTACCATGTCTAGAGGTTTCCATCTTGTGCCCAGTGCTGCTGGTTAGGCCCTGGCTCCCCCATGACCCTGAATTGAATTAAGCAGGTATGGAAATGAAGGAATTACTAAAAATACATTTTTCGGCCTTGTGGCAAAGGACTGTGTATAGCACAAACAAAACACTGCTCATCGCCCTGATAACACCATCCCCAACGTGATGCGTGTCGATGCCAGCATCATGCTGTGTGGATGGTTTTTATCCGCAATGACTTAGAAACTGGTTGAAGGAAAGATGAATGTATACAGGGCAATCCCTTCGAAAACCTGTCTGCAGCAGACATGAGACTATGGCTAAGGAGCAAGGCATTCTGTCTGTATGCGTAGACATTCATGTTCAAATAAGGTTATTATCCTTATTATTAAGGTAATTAACCTACTTAACCCTTATATTACCTTAACAGATACAGTGGAGCTTGAAAGTTTGTAAACCCTTTAGAATTTTCTGTATTTCTGCATAAATATGACCTAAAACAACATCAAATATTTACACAAGTCCTAAAAGTACATAAAGAGAACCCAGTTAAACAAATCAAACAAAAAATATTATACTTGGTGATTTATTTACTAAAGATCACGTGGACAAGCCAGAAGGTTATTGGAAGAATGTTTTGTGGACGGATGAGACCAAAATGGAACATTTAGGATTAAAAGAAAAGCGTTATATTTGGAGAAGGGAAAACACTGCATTGCACTATAAGAACTTTATCCCATTTGTGAAACATGGTGGTGGTAGTATCATGGTTTGGGCCTGTTTTGCTGCATCTGGGCCAGGACAGCTTGCCATCATTGATGTAACAATGAATTCTGAATTATATCAGAGAATTCTAAAGGAAAATGTCAGGACATCTGTCCATGAACTGAATCTCAAGAGAAGGTGGGTCGTGCAGCAAGACAACGACCCTAAGCACACAAGTCGTTCTACCAAAGAATGGTTACAGAAGAGTAAAGTGAAAATAAAGTAAAGTGAATTATGTGTGCTGGATTACATGCATGGATTGCGGGACAGTTGTGGAATTGTTTTGTTCGTTACCATTAGTTTTAATATGTGTCAGTTCAAACAAGTGGAGTTAAGAAGAACTCTGTCTTTGCAATGAAGATACTGGACAGGTTGGTAATTGAAAAATCACAGTTGTGGATTCTGTTGCTGTAAAAGGCCCTTTAGGTCTGGGGTCCACTTCTGATTCACTCAGATGCATGACTATGAAATATTCCCTCAAATAAGCTCAAGACTCAAAGCATTCCTTCAAACACCCATGCTTACATTCTCTGTTTTCTCTGTTTGGCTTTTTTAATGTGTGTGTAGATGCTGTCACCTGATTTAGCTAACAGCAGTGAAAAGCCCACTCCTGGTAGGGTGGGGAAAAATCATGATATCCACACTTTATTTGGTCCTTCAGGGGTACCTGGACCTCCAGGAGCACCAGGTACAACTCTAGCTTACACACAGACTCGTACTCGCATGCTACACAAGAGTGGACTAGATACATTTAACACTGATTAATCAACTGAACATTATTTTCCGTTAATATCAGGACACCCAGGACCTCCAGGTCAGAAAGGAGATTCTGGAACCAGGGGTCCACCTGGTCCTCAAGGACCAAGGGGTGATATGGGACCGATGGGCCCCCCACCTGACCTGCAGCACATCAAGAGGGGACGCAGGGGACCAGTGGTAAGGTTTTCCAGCATCCCTCAGCTGCATTTCCCAGTACTGCCACATGTACCTATGTTGCCCTCCTTGACTCTGTCTCTACATATCTGTTAGAATCTAGCCTATCTTAAATAAGAGTGTGACCCATAAATGCTCATCATACCATCTATTAAATATATAAGCACTAAAGTAGCTAGCCATGCCCTGTCTGTATATTTCTTACCCAGAATCTACTTAGAATAAGCCTGTTCTGGCTAAAGCATTTCTGTTTGGAGGGATACGGGCAATGTATTTTGCTACAGTGACATCTAGACAGCTCATTCAGGCGACAATATACAGCATCTGCCTCTTCAAATGAGAGCAGGCTTTTAGCTTGGCTAAACTGGGACACATCTTGAATGAGTCTGACTTAAATTTACATTTGCAAGTACAAATAACTTTCTGAACTGTAGGCTGCGTGACTATATAACATATTAGCCAATCCAAAGAAATACATGGCTCCCAGTCTGATTTTAGAGATAACTAGAGGGATTCTACTGGAACTGGGGACATGAGTGACACCTAAAGAGCTCACAATGATGCTGTTGTTAAAATATTCTTTTAAGTTTAATGGAACAGACATTCTGTACTTCATTTTTAACCAACATTTCTACCCACATCAGCTCTATGAGGTGCACATTTAAATTTTCAAGTAGGAAGCGCTCTTTTCTTCTTTCGGCTGCTTCAGTTAGGGGTTGCCACAGCGCATCTGATCTGTTTAGACCGGGGTTCGGGCCCTTACTGTGACCCTCCCAATTCAACCAGGCTTGGGACCGGCACTGAATACAGTGGCTGGGCACTTGCACTGGGACAGTCTAGAGTTAACATAACATAAATACAGTGGTGTGAAAAAGTGTTCGCCCTCTTCCTGATTTCCTATTTTTTTGTGTGTTTGTTACACTTAAGTGTTTCGGAACATCAAACCAATTTAAATATTAGTCAAAGACAACACAAGTAAACACAAAATGCAATTTTTAAATGAAGGTGTTTATTATTAAGGGACAAAAAAAATCTACATGGCCCTGTGTGAAAAAGTAATTGCCCCCTAAATCTAATAACTGGTTTATGGTTTGTCCCTTCTCGGACCACTCTCAGTAGGTACTCACCACTGCTGACTGGGAGCAGCCCACAAGCGTTGTTGTTTAGGAGATGATCCAATCCACTCATTTGGTCATAACAATTTGTTCTTTTTTAAACTCACTCTGGTCTTTATTCCTGAATGTCAGGAATAAAGTCACGTCAGCTATGGGAACTGACTGTTCACTTACCATCTAATATATCCCAGAGCTTAACGTGCACAATGAGATACAACATTATTGTACAATATTACTTGTTACTAGTCTGTGTGTGGTTTTCATTTTTTGACTGATCAGTGTATAGCCAATCAGCAACAAACAAGCCTGGTAAATATCTAGTATCAAATCCTGTTGGTGCTAACCCTGTAAAGGTGTGCATGCAGCATCAGAAAGGAATCCTTTGTACTGGAACCTTTATACTACACTTATGGACGATGGGGGAAGCACCGTTACAGTTTTCTGACTCCAAACATTTTGTTACTTTGAGCAGTAAAACTGGCCCTAGGAGTTTTTCTTGAATCTTGGAAAACACTATTTTGTGACTGGTAATCTTATATGGTACTGGGTTCTATTGGTGGAGGTTTTGGCTGTTTCCCCTAGCACTGGACAGTGATCCCTAACCAGCTCTATAATGAACTTGATGGTAATGCTTACACCAGCACACTGTATTTTTAGGCACTGGAGCACCATGATCACTGACCAGAAAAATCTTCAGAAAAAGTTCCAAGTTGCTTGTTTGGAAAAAGAAAATGTAATGTTTTTCTTATTTGGATTTATTTTATTGTTTT
This sequence comes from Ancistrus triradiatus, assembly GCA_025084515.1. Taxonomy (NCBI): domain Eukaryota; kingdom Metazoa; phylum Chordata; class Actinopteri; order Siluriformes; family Loricariidae; genus Ancistrus; species Ancistrus triradiatus. Next base: position 33,554 of record JAJAGP010004064.1, on the reverse strand, counting down.
GTCAGGGACCACCAGGAGCACCTGGAAGAGATGGACTTAAGGTGTGTGAGTGCATGTGCATAGCATATTTCTTTCATACTAACCTGAACCTCTTATAATATATATCTTTGTACGCAATAACATTTTAGCAGCCTTTCTCAAACTGAATGCGAATGTTTTTTCAGGGTGAAAGTGGAGCACCTGGACCCAGAGGCCCACCGGTGAGCTTACACATGTACTTTTAAGGGTAACATTTGGTAAATAATGATTCATCTTGGTTTGGATTCACCGAATAACATTTTACACAAGCCACTGAGTAGATTCGTTGCAAAGGCCCACTTGACGTAATGATCAGACTACCAGATGTAGTCATTCAGTCAGTGACATCTCTAGACTCAGGTTCTTGAGATGTAGCCCCAAATCTTTAATTCCAGATTTGCAGTATGAGGTATAATACCAAAATACACTATATGGGCAAATTTATTTTGTCGAACCTACACATTACAACTACAGGAGCTTTTATGACATCCTGTTCTAAATCCAGAGGCATTAATATGGAGGTGGTCCCCCATATGCATCTATAACACCTTCCTACATGGCTTTCTACAAGATTTTGTAATGTGTCTGTGGGAATGTTTACCCATTCATCCAGAATAGCATTTGTGAGGTCAGACCGGCCTGGCTGGCAATCTCCATTGTAGTTCATCCCAAAGGTGCAGGCCAGTCAAGTTCTTCTAAACCAATCTCACCTTACTTTGTACACTGGGGCACAGTCATGATGGAACAGAGAAGGTCCTTGCACAAACTGTCCCCACAAAGTTGAGAACATACACTTGTCCAAAATGTCCCTCCTCCCCCAATCTTTACAACTGGTACAATGCAGTCAGGCAGGTAACTATGCTGCACCAAGCATCCCAGCACTTGGTGACCCTGCTTTGTAACTTTACGAAGTCTGCCACTTTGTGCCTGAATTTCAGTGGTTCCTAAACGCTTCCACTTTTTCATAATACCACTTACAGCTGATCGTGGAATATCTAAGGAGATATTTCAATATTTCACATATTGACTTGGTGGAAGTCCTATTACAGGCATCTTATTTAGTACCACACTTGAATTCAGTCAGCTCTGAAGAACGCCCATTGTTTCTCAAAGGTTTGTAAAGGCTAACTGCATGGAAAGGTGCTTGATTTAATAAACCTATGGCAATGGGACTGAATGAAATGTTTTAATTCAGTAATTAAGAGGTGTGTCCCAGTACTTTGTTCATGTAGTGTATAACCATGATTTCACTTACCAGGACTAATCTGCAAAATGCTATTTGTCAGCTGCCTTTTATTATTTCTCTTTGTTGACATCTTTGATGATCTGAAATTACATGTGACAGCTACATACAAAACAGTGAGAGGATCATGTTAACACTGCAGCGTCTAACTGTACATAGACGCAACTGAAAACCAAATCTATTTAGTTATCATGATTTTCTGGCATCAATTCTACATTAATGAGTGGAATTCAAACCTGAAACCCCTAGTCAAATAACATAATGTCTCACTCATGACTCAAAGAACTGGCACAGCAGTATAAAACCACTTTACAGTTGGCAGAAGTAGCAGGACATACTAATACACCATTTAGGTATTTATTGGTGCTTTGTAAATGTAAATGGAATTGTTGCTCATTAGTATCCATGCTTATTTTAGGGACCACCTGGCTCTTTCGACTTTCTTTTACTGATGATAGCTGACATCCGGCATGACATCATTGAGCTGCAGGAGCAAGTTTTTGGAAAGAGGAGGGAATTGTCTATGGATGCACCCTCTGAACTTGAGGAGTGGGGATCAGGACAAGGAGAACTGACACTCAATACGTGATTGTTATAAAGAGGCAATGCAGAGAACTATAAGGTTCTTGTTAATGGGAGCCATACAAAACAAGTATGAGGGCATAAATCCTGAAACTTGCTGTCTTCAGTACTGAAATTAAGAGTCCTTCTATGAATACTGTAATGAGAGCAATAAGAGTAACACCAAAATCGAGCCTTGGCTGGACTGTAATGGACACTAGAGTGCACAGGAGGAGCAAATGAGACAGCAGAGATAATAATAACTTCAAAACCCACACCAGCTTTTCCTGTTTCTGTATAAATGTGCTGTGTAAGTCACTTAAATTTCTGTTTATGTTCTGCCTGAACATTCAAATACAGCACCCAATATGATGTAAATGTTTGAAAAACATTGGTCAGCATATATGTTTAGTTTTTTGTAAATAAAGATGGTAACATCATCTGCAAAGAACACACATGTCACATACCATGGGAAACAAAAGTCAAGTTATTGAGACCACTGGTGAAAATGCTTGTTTGGATCTTTGTACAGAATTATCAAATACTCAAATGACATCAGAGCTTTCAACAACCATCTGAGGTCCAAAGAGGATCATGGAGGGCTGACTGTAATGGCATGGACACTGGAAGACAGAGAAAACCAAGCTTTCATTAACATCACACAATGTTCTTTGGAATACTGTGAGATAATACTGTGATAACATCATATCATCATATTTTGCACAAATTTGTGGAGTCTGTGCCAGCTTGAGTCCATGTGGTCTTTACAGCAAAAGGGGAACATACCAAAAATTTGTCAAACATTTTTACTCAAATTGTTATGCTGATTATATGTTTTGTAAGTAAAAACATTGTACTAAAATAGACAAAAGCACAAACTAGAAGCATTATTATTACTGGTCTCAGACTTTTGACACATATTGTATTCCTTTACATTGTAAAACACCATTACCTTTTTATTTTCAAATTTTTCAACAAACAAGTCCCCAGACTTTTTGTGTAAGACTGCACATCTATTATGGTATCCATTATGGTATGTGTAATTGTGTATGGGGATTATATATGAAAGAAGTACTGAATGTAATAGTTCATGGCATTCTTAGCTCTGCTTCATTCATTCCATCAATAATCATTTTCACACTCACTTAGTCCAACTCAGGGTCATGAGGAGCCAGAACCTAACTGGCAGCACAGGTAAGTAAAACATTTGAACTGCAGATGGCAAGATACTTCTCACTTCATCAACAGAACATATTTTTTCCTCAAAATTCAAGCAGCAATACATTTTGTTCCACTAAAATGTGTTTTGTATAAAGATTTGTTTACTACCCCAACCACTGCTGTTTGCTGGCTCCTGGAAACATGAACCCGGAAACCATTCAATGAGTAAATGTGTGGAGACCCGACAAAGAAGTGAAAAAGAAGGGAAGGAGCAGTCTGCAACTAAGCAGCCTGATATGGAAAGGGAAGCGGGTCAGAGAGGAGCAATGTAGGATGATGTAACTAACGGCCTGTTCCCGGTGCCCATCATCTTGACATAGCTTCCCTTAAGCACAGCCCTACAGCACCAGGAAAGACAGGAAAAGGAGGACAGAAATATTTTAGGAGAAGAGGAACAGAACACCGAACAATGGGGAAGTGCAGACAAGGTTCATGAGGCACACAGGACATACAGAACATGGAGGACAGAGTTCAGTTCCTGGAGGGTAGCCAGGGGATCAAAGGCCACAGGAAGGTTCTCCAAACAGGAGTGCTTAGGGGCGATGGTCTGGGACCATATCGTTGGGGCGAAGCACAGGTAAAATCTGGTGGCCTATTGGTCCTTGGCATGAAAGTCTTAGTGGATACAGGCGGCAAGGCAGATATTGAAGCAGAGGTGGCAGGAGCAGCATGCGATGATAGAGTAGATAGAGATGATAGAGAGGCACAGATGAAGAAACAATGGGAACCACTGGTGTCAAGTCAGAGACCACAGGAGCCAAGACAGGAGTTGAGGCAGGAACCTGAGGGTACCGACGTGGAGCATGCAAGTGTGGGCTCAGTGCTAATTTTTGTATGGATGCCAGATTGGTTCAAAAAGGTTAAAAAAAGGGTACAAAAACATGATTGTTAGACAAAATAGACTGCAACTGAGAAGCTACAAATGTTTCTAACAACTTAGTAAGCAAGTTAGAAAGAGGATGGTAGTTTTCAAGGATGGCTGTATCAAGACCAGGTGTCTTGAGAATGGGAGAAATAGCAGAAGTGTTGAGGACAGCAGGGACACAACCTGATGCAAACGATGTGTTAATGAAATGACAGATAGGTCCAAAGATTATTGAGTGACACTTCTTAAGATGTGGGATGGGAACAGGATCAAGCTGACAGGTAGAAGAGTTGGATTTGGCAATTAAATAAGAAAGAAGAGAGAGATTTTACTCATTTTGTCTGTGTGAAAAATCTAAGGGAAACTTCACATTGATCAACAGTGCAGGGAGGGGTAGCAGAGGGAGGGTGAAGACCTTTATTAATAGTACTTGTATCCAGTACTGTTAATTAAAGATGAAATACACAATGACGATCATCATTTAAAGCAGCTCTGTACCTAATCATCCAATCAGCGTATGCTAATGCGTGAACAGTGGTCCTGCCTGTGGTTTTTGAAGCATGGAGTTCGGGGTTAAACCATGGGAATGACCAGATTGACCCAGTCTGGACTTTATCTGGGCCAGCTTGTCAAGTATATCAGAAATGGTGCCATCAAGCACTGATAGAATTGTCATCAGGACAAGACAACTGAGAAACAGATTAGAGAAGAAAACAATGAAGAAGAGAAGAAGAGCAGAGTTTGCAGAGCAGCTTTGTAGCAGCATTTCTTGAATTCAGATTTCTCCTTGGCCTTTCTTGACTCCAGGCTCCAACCCAGGCCTTTGTAATCTGTCCGTCTGTGTTCACCACGCCAGGGGATTCCCCCTCCCTTCAAAGTTTTAAAATTCCTTTGGTCACGGGGGCTGGGTAAGAAGAATGTGCCTGGCCAAGGGTGTGACACTAAGGTTAATTTACACAAATACAGTCACAAATACATTCTTTAATCATCATTAAATATAAATAACTGGGTGTTTATTTTAGAAATCTGACTTAAAGCATATGGTTTTAAGGGACTGTGGTAGCCTAGCGGTCCAGGATTCAAATCCCAGCCAAGCTGCCACTGTTGGGTCCTTGAGCAAGACCCTTAACCCACAATTGCTTGGATTGTAAGGTTGTACCAATTGTAAGCCACTCTGGATAATGGCGTTTTCTAAATGCTGTAAAATAATGTAAATTTTTTAAATATATTGTCATTACATTGTTTAATAATGAATGTTTATAATGCCTATATATTACCTGGATGGACCACAGTGTCCATACTTATACCTAAATAGATCTGGAATAATGATTCATCTGACCACAATACACATTTCCACTGTGTGATGGTCCATCCCAGATCCGCCTCAGCCCAGAGAAGTCAACACTGCTTCTGTACACGGCTAACATAAGGCTTGTTTTTTGCACAGTAAAGTTTGAGGTGGTAGTTGTGAATGTAACACTGCAATGTAGTGCTTGTCAAATTAATCCCTTGCCCATGCGGTTCTATCAGTTATTGTTGAATGGCGGTTCTTGGTGCAATGCCCTCAGAGATCACAGCCATTCAGTTTATGCTTGAGCCCTTGCCCATTACACACTGAAATCCTTTCAGATTACTTAAAATGATTTTATGCACTGTTGAGGGAGAAATATGTAAATCCCCTTCAGTCTTTCTTTGAGGAACATTCTTTTTAAACACTTGTTAACAAACCTCTGTCCATCTTTGCTTCTAAAAGGCTAAGTCTTTATTGGACACTGCTTTTGTACCAAATCATGCTTACAATCACCTGTTGTCATCACCTGTTCATCACATCATTTAGGTTTTTGTTGATCCCTTTACTTGCCCTACATTTCTCTTGTTCCATCGTTTTTGGAATGTGTTGCACTCCTGAAATGCAGGAATGAATGTTTATTAACAAATAAAAGAAAGTTGACCAGACAAAAACATTAAGAATCTTGGGTTAATACTGTATGCAATGACAAACAAATGGACCAGAACAGATGTAGAACAAACAACCAAATAATGAGATGAGGGGAGAAGACATGACAGAAATCAAAACAGAAGCACATGCCTAATCAAAACAAAAGCATATGGGTGAGAAACCACAAAGCTGTATTTCACTTCAGTGAAATGCAATCTATTATAAAAAATGACCAGGGTGGCATGGTGGTGGTTAGTTCTGTCGTGTCACTGGAGCTCTGAAACTCCAGAGACACGGCTTCAATTCCTGGCTTTGTAAAGTTTGCATGCTCTCTCTGTGTCTGTGTGAGTTTCCTCTGGGAACTCAGGTTTCCTCTCACATTCCAAAGACTTGCAATAGGTCAGTTGGGGTATTTAATGTGTCCCAATGTGAGTGAGTGAGTGAGTGAGTGAGTGAGTGATTGCGTGAATGTGTGTGTATGTCCTGAGATTGATTGGTGCCTTGTCTAAGGATGGTTTCTACCTTGCTTCCTGTGATGTCAGTTAAGCAGTATGCAGCATGACCAGGTTGCTTTTTTACTTTGTATATGGCAGACTGTCACATATTAGCCAGAAAGTTGTCTCGGGATCCTTCTATTTCTGTGTAACAAATCCAATGTGTAGAACCCTGGGTGCATTGTTTGGGTCACTATTTAACAACAGCCTCAGAAAATGGCAGCATGCTCTGGCCAGTGTGTTCTGTGTCTGTAGCGAGCCTGTTATTTGGGGTGTTGAGCAGAGTTTCTGGACTGTGCTGGGCTTCATGCTTCAATGGCCTGGGAGTTGTGTATGGTAGCCTTAGATTAAAGGCAGAGCCAGGGGTTTACTGTCAGAGTGTGGTGGTGATTTGGGATCTTGGTCTTCTTGCATCTCAAGTGCAGTAACTCAGGTTGTTGATGGTGTGAGGCTGGTCACTGATGTGTCGTGATTCCTTTTAGCTGTGTTACCTTTTGGTTCTTCACTTTCCAGCCATCTGAGTTCCATGCAAAACTTAACACAATCGTGTTCTTAACTAGATTAGACTCTAGACTCTGTCCTCACCTGGCTACATATTCTGTTTTCTTTCTGAGCTGTTCTTCTAGACTTCAGAGTTCTAATCGTTGCATAACCATATCGGAGAACCCTGCCCCCCTTGCCTCTTCCATCATCTTATTTACCTGAGGATGGTGTACCACCAAAACTGTTATCTTCTAGATGACATGAGAATCTTCAGTGATTGCGTCTATACTATACTGAAAGTCATCTCACAGCTCCAGAGATACCTGGGTTGATCCTGATCTTGGCCTGACCTGACCTGTGTGGAGTTTGCATGTCCTCCCAGTGTCCACATTTTTTTACTCCAGGTACTCCTGCCATATTCCAAGGACATGCATCAGGTGAATCGGTTGCTTTAAATTGGTATTAATGTTAATGACTAGTATTGATGTAATCTTGCCCCTTTCATGAACAGCCAGTGATGCTGATGTGATGTTCAATAAACAAAATGCTGTATGCTCTGTGTTATTGTATTCGATAGTCATTAAATTCTGCACTTCATTATATTTCTAGCTTGTTAGAATCTATTTCATTATATTTTTTTATGAGATTATCTATTGTATTATATTCTTTTTTTTATGAGATTATCTATTGTATCATATTCTCTATTTAATGTATTTCATTCAGTTTCTTTGTATTTAACCTATTTATACTTAATAGTTATGTAATTGTAGGCTTGTCAGTGACGTTTTAGTCTTTTTTAGTCTTGGTTTCTTCCTGAACACATTTAGGGAGTTTTTCCTTGACATTGTTGCTCAATTTGGGATTGGACGTAGATATTAGGAGATAATCCAAACTTGTAAAGTTGCTTTGAGACAATGCTCCATTGAAAAAAGCACTATATAAATAGATCTGACTTGACTTGACTTGACTATGCTTGCTCACTTGGGACTGTGGGCTTACATAGCTGCTTTCTAAAGCTGCTTTGAGACAATGTTCTATTGTAAAAAGTGCTAAATAAATAAATTTGACTGACTGACTGATTAAAAATAAAAAATCACTTATCTCGGGTCAAGTTTTCATCTAATCTAATTGTAATGACTTGTGTTTAGGATGCATAAAATAGCCCCCTGTCATAATTAATTAGTGAAAAACATTAACCTGCCGACATTCCCTAGCATGGTCGTTTAGTTATAACGACCAGCTATAATAAGCAACTGGAAGAAAAAATACCTTGGGTTAGCCTGCTAATGGTGATATCCTCACTAGGATAATGCAACTACTAAAGAAGTACAAATGAAGAATCAATTTATACTGCCTAAAGATAAATAGCAAACAGCTTATCAGCATTATGTTAAGCTTTTTCTTCAGTTTATTTGCAGTTGGTTTCCAACACTCACAAATAAAAAAAGCAAAAATGCCATATGCTTACAGCAGAGGGAGACAAACAACAGCTAGAAGATGCTCTCATTATTCCACAAGATTATAGCAGTAAGAAACGACCGGCTTTTCACCAGAAAATTTTCAACCACACCAGAGGACAAAAGTAATTTAGATATCAGCGATTTATAGAAAAAGTTACTGTTATAACGCTTTTTTTTTGCCCGCACACACTGGGACAACATCTATTTTATTTCCAGCGTCCAGAATCTGGAAAACTGAATCAAAACGTCAAATCCATAATTCACTTTCGAAGAACTATACTGACCTGTACATTAGTCATTAGTGACAATGTGATGCTATTGTATTTTTGAGAACTGGACCCCCTGAGCCTCAAAAACTATGTGCTGGTAGTCTTATGTACAAATGGCTGCTCAAACAAAACAAAACAAAACAAAACCAAAGACGGAGCAAAGTGGAGAACAAAAAAAACTGGAAAAACCTGGTGTTCAACCCCGACCGTGCCGGGCTCTCACGCTAACAGAGAGAGAGAGAGCGAGAAAGAACAGTCACACGCGAATGCTCCTGTCACATCCAGCCGCCCTGTACTGTCACGCGACAGAAAATGCAACTCTACCGTCCATATGGACTCTCGTGCTCCCTCCTCACCCATCAATACCAGACATCCTCTAGAAGTATTAGAATCAACAGGTTAATAAATGCATCAATTAAACTCACCACTCACTGCCTAATCCTAATAACTGCATCGATATTCAGATTCTCTGAGTAGTTGCTAGTAAGCCCAGTAAGCAAAACAATGTTTAAAAGACGTCAATGTTTGAAAGGATAGTCAAGGACTTCATCTTTTCTGTCACTTTTATGTTTAGGGGTCATTTTTAATGGGAGGTCAAATATGTTGTGGTGTACTATCTTTTGCATCGCAGATTAATTCATTGGCTAAGCAGAGTGAGGCATTGCAGCTGGAAGACAAGCATTTGCAATGCACTATGCACTGAAGCTTGAAACTCAGAACCATATACATTTCATTAGCCAGCAATATTTTGGAATCCATGGAAAGCGCAGTTTGACAAAGCCTGAATTCATATCCTGAATTTATGTAGCAAAGCAGAGAGTTGTGCGATGTTCTACGCAAGATCTTTTGTTCAGAGGAAACAGCAGGCATCAAACAGTTGTTTGAGAGGTAAGTTGTGTTGATGTTGTGCATCACAGACTCACTTGTGCTATTTACCTCAAACACTCTATTTCAACATGCACGCACAAGTTGGGAAAGCAAGGCACAATTACAAATTCATAAACTATTTCCAAATCACTCATTTTCAATACAGACCCATGCTAAAGCACCATTCTGACACATACTGTCACTGCCGGAAGCAAACTGGAATGCTGACCATCCTATGTGGTTGGAGTGGTTCTGCGACACAACAGTTCTTGAAAACTGTGGCTAACCTATCAAACTCAACACTGAACATGCTTATGGTGGCTAAATTAAACTAAGTCACGCTAAGTTAAATTTGATATTTTAAAATGTATACATTTTATTGTTTGTGATATACACAACTTTGTTTGGACTCTGCTCATACACTAAAAGAAGTATGAGAGATAACAATACAATGCTAACAATACAAACATGATGACTTTCATTTAGGATTGAGGAGTGCACCATCTCTGCATGCCTTAAAATATATTTTATTTTGCATATTTCTTACATAACAGTTGGAGCAATGAATAAAATTCTCAGAACGTGTTCTTGCTGACCAGTTTTACACACCTTCCTGGTCAAACATTCAGTATCACTGAGTCATTCATTTTCAGTATCAGTCAGTATCATGACCAGTATCTGTATCTCCTTGAACTGGCGTCATGCTGAACAACCTGCTCATTAGTGATTGGTAACTTTTCTGATTGAAGATTTTTCTCATTAAATATAGACATCACTGTTCCGTGTCTTGTGGTTCTATGGAGTCCCAAAGATTTAGAAATGGCCATTTACATTTACAGCATTTAGCAGACGCCCTTATCCAGAGCGACTTACAATTGATACAGTCTTACAATCCAAGCAATTGTGGGTTAAGGGTCTTGCTCAAGAACCCAACAGTGGCAGCTTGGCAGATGTGGGATTTGAACCCTGAACCTTCTGGTCCAGAGTCCAGTACCTTAACCGCTAGGCCACCACAGTTCCAATTACCTTTCCAGACTGATAGATCTCAATTACTTTCTTTCTCAATTGTTCATGAATTTCTTTGAATCTCGGCATAATGTGTAGCTTTTAAGGATCTTTTGGTGTATTTCACTTTGTCAGGCAGGTCCTACTTAATTGATGTCCTGATTGAGAACAGGTGTGGCAATAATCAGGCCTGGGTGTGGCTGGAGACAGTGAACTCAGGTGTGATAAACCATAGTTATGTTGTGTTTTAACAAAGGGGACAATCACTTTTTCACACAGGGCCATGTAGGTTTGGATTTTTTGTCCATTAATAATAAACACCTTCATTTAAAAACTGCATTTTGTGTTTACTTGTGTTGTCTTTGACTAATGTTTAAATTGGTTTGATGTTCTGAAACACTTAAGTGTGACAATCATGCAAAAAATAGGAAATCAGGAAGAGGGCAAACACTTTTTCACACCACTGTAAGTCCAACCTATAGCAAGGAGTTTTTGAATACTCACATGCTGTATACCATACGTTGCTGATGGCAATTGCTAACGATGACTTTCACCTAAATAATCAGCAGAATGTACGCCATATGCCAGTAGAACCCTGGACCATGAGTTGTTGAAATGTGACCAGCACCCTAAAGACCTGAAAGAAATCATAAAATGTTGGTGAAAACAATCTGAGATGTCCATTTCACTCATGAGCTTTGGTATACAAAATTTTCCAGTAATGCTTGGTCATATTCAGAGTCGATTCAAATTTGATCAATAAGTAGATGATCCAGGAGTTCCCTAGTATGAAGCATTGGGTGAGTAAAGTCTTTGTAACTCCACTATTAGTTTTATCTTCATTTTTGTTTTTTATCAATTCATTCTTTACCACTTTTTCTTTCTTTTCAATATAACATCTGGCTCAGGGAAATTCTTGATTATGTCTAGGAGGTCAATGTAACCATTCAAGGGAGAAAAACCTCCAAAAAATCAGCCTGTAATTACATGACATGTATGTTGGAAAAGAAGAATGGTAAGACTATCCAGCCCAAAAAGTTAGATGCACTACAAAAGACCATTTCTTAACATCTCAGAGAGCAGAGGTTGTGCAACTGAAGCTTTTTTTTTCAGTGGAGCAGTTAAAATAACATTCCCTAAAGATTTTTACCATGTTTGGTTAATGACAGCCAAAACATTTACACTTTTCCTAGTTTTACATTATGAATGATAACTTATAATGAATGAGTTGCAAAGGCTATTTACAGTGGTGCTTGAAAGTTTATGAACCCTTTGGAATTTTCTATATTTCTGCATAAATATGACCTAAAACATCATCAGATTTTCACATAACTCCTAAAGAGAAGCCAGTTAAACAAATGAGACAAAAATATTATACTTGGTCATTTATTTATTTGAGGGAAATGATCCAATATTACATATTAGTGAGTGGCAAAAGTATGTGAACCTTTGCTTTCAGTATCTGGTGTAGCAATAACTGCAACTAAACGTTTCCTGTAACTGTTGATCAGTCCTGCACACCGGCTTGGAGGAATTTTAGCCGATTACTCCGCACAGAACAGCTTCAGCTCTGGGATGTTGGTGGGTTTCCTCACATTAACTGCTCGCTTCAGCTCCTTCCACAACATTTGAATTGGATTAAGGTCAGGACTTTGACTTGGCCATTCCAAAACATTAACTTTATTCTTCTTTAACCATTCTTTGGTAGAACGACTTGTGTGCTTAGGATCGTTGTCTTGCTGCATGACCCACCTTCTCATGAGATTCAGTTCATGGACAGATGTCCTGACATTTTCCTTTAGAAAAATCTGATATAATTCAGAATTCATTGTTCCATCAATGATGGCTATCCGTCCTGGCCCAGATGCAGCAAAACAGGCCCAAACCATGATACTACCACCACCATGTTTCACAGATGGGATAAGGTTCTCATGCTGGAATGCAGTGTTTCCCTTTCTCTAAACATAACGCTTTCCTTTTAAACCAAAAAGTTTTGTTTTGGTCTCATCCGTCCACAAAACATTCTTCCAATAGCCTTCTGGCTTGTTCACGTAATCTTTAGCAAACTGCAAACGAGCAGCAATGTTCTTTTTGGAGAGCAGTGTCTTTCTCCTTGCAACCCTGCCATGCACACCATTGTTGTTCAGTGTTCTTCTGATGGTGGACTCATGAACATTAACATTAGCCAATGTGAGAGGGCTTCAGTTGCTTAGAAGTTACCCTGGGGTCCTTTGTGTCCTCGTGGTATATAAAATGCCTTGCTCTTGGATTGATATTTGTTGGTTGACCACTTCTGGGAATTTTTGCCATTTGTACACATTCTGCCTGACTGTGGATTGGAGGAGGTCCTCAGAAATCTCCTTTGTTCATGCCATGATACACTTTTACAAACATGTGTTGTGAAGAGCAGACTTTGATAGATCCTTGTTCTTTAAATAAAACAGGGTGCCCACTCACACCTGATTGTCAGCCCATTGATTGAAAATACCCAACTTCAATTTCACCTTCAAATGAACTACTAATCCTGGAGTTTCACATACTTTTGCCACTGATTAATATGTAATATTGGATCATTTATCTACTTTTAGGACTTGTGTGAAAATCTGATGATGTTTTAGGTCTTTATGCAGAAATATAGAAATTTCTACAGGGTTCACAAACTTTCAAGCACCACTGAATGGCATGACACATACAATAAACACACTTTACTGTTTATGCCCAGGACATGTACAAGGGTCTTAATCTGTGCGTATCATGTTCTCAGCAACTCATGTGCTCTCCTCTGGCTAGTCCAGCTATTCACTCCTGTCACTGGGAGGTAATGTTTTTAATGGGATGGTTAATGTTATGGATGCACAGATTAATCAGAAATGAGATGATTAGTGAGAATAAGCTTTACTTCACTCATAACCGCCAAGTTCTTCTAGCTGTCCTTTTCTGGGGGACTGACATGGCTTCAGGGCAAAGACTTTAGCAACTAGCCTATGTGTATTTGAGGAGCCTTCTCTTTCACTTTAAAAATCAGTAGTGTTCTTCAGGCGTGAGGCCCAGCCTTTTGAACACTTCCGTACCACTTGGAAGTCCAGCCAGTGGCATGCATGCTTTTGTGTATGGCCAGCCAAAATGGTCTCCTCACCCTGCGAATGCAACCTTGGCAAACATTCTGCTGCTGCCTTAGCAGAGGGAGTATGTGGTTGAATATCCTGATGTTGAGCCTGTCTCTGAGTAAACAATTATCCAGTTTTGTTTCCAAACAATCAGAGACGAAGAAAAATGAAGGGTGCATGCTACTTAGCATTGTGCTATGGACATATTGAAACTTAGTGGTAATAATGAAGAAGAACTGCCGTTCTTGAGGGCCTGGGTTTGAATCATGGGTGGGGCTTGCAACATGAAGATTGGGTGTTGCATTTGTGGAAAGCTGTGATAGACTGGCGTCTTGTCTGGGGTGTGCCTGCCTGCACTCAATGAATACATGAATACCTGGTTAGGCACCAGCACCCACCCCTGCGACCAAGACCAAGATAGTGGGCGGGGGTTGTTAAAGCATGAATGATGAGCTTTGCATGTAACTTTGAAAATCTTGTGCTGTTTATCTGTTTATCTAAAAATGACTCCAATTAGACCTTCAAGACTGGTATGGTAATTAAGCCCTGAAGTGCATGGAGAAAACAATGCATGTTATTTGATGTAAATTCTGGCAAGGTTGGGACATCTTTCCACATGACCCACTAGTGTTTTCTCCCTGCAGAGCCCGTGTTACCTTTTTATTTAGAAACTCAACATAGTGTACAGTCCAGAGCTGAACAGATTTTTGTAGCAGGAGTGAACGCATAACTTCATAAATCCAAGTAACTAACACTGACTCCACCAGCACCGTGCACAACTAAAGGTTGGCCTTTTACACATATAAAGCTGTGAGCTGCAATGACCTGTATGCGTAATGACCCGATAATGACAGTGACAGCTCATTTGGCAGCAGGGGAAATGTTCACACACGATACACACTGAATGACAGATGGAAAACTGCCGACTCCTCCCTGACATGCAGCACTTATGAAGAGGAAGGAAGCGAGTGGATTAATATGGCAAAGGGCAACAAAGTTCACACAGCAACTTACATAAACTGTCAACTCTAGACTGTGGGAGGTAAGTTTAAGGAACCTTGAGGCATTTAAAGAGAGCATGATGACACCTTTATAGTTTAACAATTCTTGGAATAGGTTCTCCAAATAAATGCATCATTACAAATTAGGAAGTCCTAAGAAAAAGTCCCTTTCTTAGCTCTCACGGAAAGATTAGTGTCAGATCATTTCTAAAGATAAGCAACCTCGATATGCTTGCATGCAAACACAAACACGCAAATACACAAACTTGGCTTTGCGTGTGAAACGCTAGGAATGGTGCCTGGCACTCAACACTAGCTGAGTGTGGACCGGAACCTGGCCTCTTGGCCTGCTGCCCAGTGGCTACAGATTAGGAACAAGGTAAACACTGCTGCTACAATCGATATGACCTGCTCTCTTTGGCTCCCCGGTACTCACTGCACGTCCTGTATGGGAGAGGCAGGTTTCCTGTAGAGTGAGAGAGAGAGAGAGAGAGAGAGAGAGAGAACATGGACAGGCCCAAAGGCACATAACCCAGTCCTTGCTTACCCCCTATTTAGGAATGGACAAAAGTGTGAGGAGGAATGTTTATTGATCTTAGTCACACACACATTAGAAAGAGGAACTTCATTATAGGCCGTTAGCACGCTATGGGAATGTTGGGGATGTAGCGTGGCTAACAGAGTGCCATTTCTGCCTTACTATCAGCACAGAGAAGGAAATGCCAAGAGCGGCTCCAGATAGCACTACAGCAAGACACAATGATAATAAGAACTAAATACAGAAGGCACCTCCCTGTCATTTATTCAATTGCCCAATTCAACAGTTAGCCCATTAGCCTAATATAGTTTACAGTGTAGAACCTGTACAACAAATGTTTGTGATCATAACACTGTGAACATCTGTAGATTCATAAGCCAGATGTTTTAATTCAAAACTTAAAAAAAGGTCATTACATTTTTTATTTAATATTCCATAATCGTGTGGATAAGCAAATGGATACAGTACCTCCTACAACAGAAACTTATTTACTGAGTATAGATGGAAGCAAATGAACTAAAATGTAGGCTGGTTTGGGTTTTTTTTTTTTTGAAAAATGCATGGACGTCCCTAGGAAAGATGTCGTCTTGAAGGCAGCTTACAAGGCTCTAAGATCTCAGTGTATTTTTCTGCATTAATGCTGATATCACAGATGTGTAAATCAAGTCAAGTCAAGTCAGATTTATTTATATAGCGCTTTTTACAATGGAGCATTGTCTCAAAGCAACTTCACAAGTTTAGATTATCTCCTAATAACTACGTCCAATCCCAAATTGAGTAAGCCTAGGGCGACAGTGGCAAGGAAAAACTCCCTAATCTAGGAAGAAACCTTAGGAGGACCAAGACTTAAAAAGGGACGCAACCTCCTTGGGCGGCGTAGATGATAAATCTAAGAGCGAAACTAAAGTAATGGAGTCAAAGTTAAAATAAAATGTGAAGTATGCACATCGACATTAAGTGGCCCGGGTATGATGGGGCTGGAGCTGATGACGGAAACAGCTTGAGTGGAGCTCCAGCAGATGAACATCATGTGTGGGGCTGGAACTGCCGGAACACAGCTCGGAGAGAAAACAGAAAATGTAATTAGTTATTGATTAAGAGCACAGTGTCTATTAACAATCACTGATGCCATGTCAATCACTGATGCCAAGTGTAGCATGAGACCCCGGCAGCATTAGCTATAGCAGCATAGCTAAGGAACTGGTAGGAAACACAGCCAAGAGGGATCACATGAGACATTGGCAACCCCACAGGAGGCAGAAGACAGCAACCCAACGTCTCTGATCACCATAAGACTCTTTGACTATGAACCCCCAGCTCTGCCCTTAGTCTAAATGACCTTTACCAAGGGCACTGACCCAACCCCATTCCATGACAGACCCTGGCTTTTGGACATGTTGCTGATAACAGTCTG
This sequence comes from Ancistrus triradiatus, assembly GCA_025084515.1. Lineage (NCBI taxonomy): Eukaryota > Metazoa > Chordata > Actinopteri > Siluriformes > Loricariidae > Ancistrus > Ancistrus triradiatus. Next base: position 17,069 of record JAJAGP010004064.1, on the reverse strand, counting down.
GATGGTCCTTTTCATCTCAGGTCCAGAGCACATGCCGTCCATTTCTTCCAAAAAAGATTTGAAATACTCATTCATCTGACCACAGTACAAGTTTCCACTGTGTGATGGTCCAACCCAGATGCCTCAGAGCCCAGACAAGTCGATGCTGCTTCTGGCCATGGTCAACATAAAGCTTCTTTTATGCATAGTAAAGTTTTAAGTGGCATTTGTGAATGTAACTCTATATTGTAATGCTTGACAAAGGTTTGCCAAAGAAATCCCTTGCCCATGTGATTATATCAGCTATTGATGAATGCCGGTTCCGGATGCAGTCCCATGTGAGAGACCAGTGATCACTGGCGCCCTTGTTCTTTATGCACTGATATTCCTCCAGATTACTTTAATCATTTAATGATATTTTGCAATGTAGATAGAAAAACATGCAAATCCCTTCCAATCTTTCAGGAACATTGTTTTTAAATATTTCAATAAATTTCTCACACATTTATTGGCAAACTGGAGATCATCTGTCCATCTTTGTTCCTCAAACACTAAGCCTTTCGTGGATACTGCTTTTGTACCAAATCATGATTACAATCACCTTTTGTCATCACCTGTTTGAAATCACATCATTATTTCGTTTGTTTTTACCTCATTACTAGCCATAGATTGCCGCTGATTGGGAATGGATGTCTGTTAACAAACAAAAAGTAGTTGACCAGGCAAAACATGCAATATCTTGAGGTCATACTGTCTTCAATGAAATTAAAGTCAAAGTAAGGCACACTGACTTTTTTCCTGTATTTTTTATAGTGTCCCAAATTTTTCTGTATTGTAAATATATCAATCAAATCTCAATTCAACTGAGCATCTGTGGGATGTGCTGAGAAAACAAGTATCCATGTATGCCCCACCTTGTAATGTAAAAGGTTAATTTTAAAAAAACTTAAAGAATCTGCTGGTGATGACTTGGTGCCTTTAGAGGCCTCATAGTGTCCATGCCTTAAGGTCAGCGCCTTAAAACCTTGATTGCAAAAGCCTGCATTGAAAGTGAGAACAAATCAGACCTGGCATGTCTTAGAGGAACTACATGGGCCTGAAGAGCGTGCTGTTTCTTGTCAGTGTGGCTTTGATAAGCTTGGTTTGTGGAATAACCCCAGATCATTGGAACTATGCGACACCAACCAACATCAACCTGCTACACTACTATGCTGGTCTGCAGTCACAGACATAACCAAAGTGAAAGCAAATGTGCTACAAGCTAGCTACCACTGTGTTTTGCAAACAACATCATTATGACTGTTTGGTTAAATTCCCATAACATGTTGGCAAGTCTGGACCTATATTGCTCATTCATATGATTACCTGAATTTTCTGTTAGTTTTACTTTTACTATTTTGTTCAGTACATTACAAGATCTTTCCATCGCATGCTAGCATGTCTTATATGGTGACCTAAGAAATGACAAAACGACACACTTCCATCTTTTACAGCTCACCACTGGCATTCCCCATCCAATTGATCACACACACATACACACAAACACACTTACACGCATACATAATTAAGGCATAGCAAATAGTTGCCCATTGAGGGTAGGGGGAATTCAACGGTAACCGCACACAGCAAGTAAAACTGAAAATGAGGATGACACTTTAATGACCAAAAAACCCCATGTCTTACTTAAGACATTCCATATAAGTGACTTGATTATCTTACTTACTTTACATTTCTTACTGTGCCAATGTTCTTTTTTTCTTATTTGATTATCTATGGTTTCAATGTCTGTTGTTCAGTCATTTGTCAAATTTTAATAACGACATGTAGATTCACTTGCAGAGAATGGAATTGCTTGAATTACCACATACCATGGTTGCACAGCAAGACTGAGTTTCATTTTATTTGACGTGAAAGACCTCGTGAACATGGATAATGGGTAGGTGCCCAACACAATCATCCAGCAGAAGTGGATCTAAGGATGGCACAATAAAGGGGCAAGAGGGTGAGTGGGCAACCACACTTCTCTCCAGTGGTGAAATAGATTATGCTATGTTGGACTCCATTACCATGTATACAGTGGAACTTGAAAGTTTGTGAACCCTTTAGAAATTTTTAGATTTCTGCATGAATATGACCTAAAACATCATTATGTTTTGGGTTTCCTCACATTAACTGGTCACTTCAGGTCCTTCCACAACATTTCGTTTGGATTAAGGTCAGGACTTTGACTTGGCAATTCCAAAACATACCTTATTCTTCTTTAACCATTCTTTGGTAGAACGGCTTGTGTGCTTAGGGTCGTTGTCTTGCTGCATGACCCACCTTCTTTTAAGATTCAGTTCATGGACAGAAGTCCTGACATTTCCATTTAGAATTCTCTGATATAATTCAGAATTCATTGTTTTCTCAATGATGGCAAGCTGTCCTGGCCCAGATGCAGCAAAACAAACCCAAACCATGATACTACCACCACCGTGTTTCACAGATGGGATAATGTTCTTATGCTGGAATGCAGTCTTTTCTTTCTCCAAACATAATGCTTTCCTTTTAAACCATAAATTTCTATTTTGGTCTCATCCGTCCACAAAACATTCTTCCAATAGCCTTCTGGCTTGTCCACATGATCTTTAGCAAACTGCAAACGAGCAGCAATGTTCTGTTTGTAGAGCAGTGGCTTTCTCCTTGCAACCCTGCCATGCACACCATTGTTGGTCAGTGTTCTTCTGATGGTGGACTCATGAACATTAACATTAGCCAATGTGAGAGAAGCCTTCAGTTGCTTAGAAGTTACCCTGGGGTCCTTTCTGACCTCGCCAACTATTACACACCTTGCTCTTGGAGTGATCTTTGTTGGTCGAAAACTCCTGGGGAGAGTAACAATGGTCTTGAATTTTTGCCATTTGTACACAATCTGTTTGACTGTGGATTGGTTGAATCCAAACTCTTTAGAGATGGTTTTGTAACCTTTTCCAGCCTGATGAGCATCAACAAGGTCCTCAGAAGTCTCCTTTGTTCGTGCCATGATACACTTCTACAAACGTGTTGTGAAGAGCAGACTTTGATAGATCTCTGTTCTTTAAATAAAACAGGGTGCCCCCTCACACCTGATTGCCATCCCATTGACTGAAAACACCTGACTCTATTTTCAACTTCAAATTAACTGCTAGTCCTAGAGGTTCACATAGTTTTGCCACTCACTAATATGTAATATTGGATCATTTTCCTCAATAAATAAATGAGCAAGTATAATATGTTTGTCTCATTTGTTTAACTGGGTTCTCTTTGTCTACTTTTAGGACTTGTATGAAAATCTGATGATGTTTTAGGTCATATTTATGCAGAAATATAGAAAATTCTAAGGGGTTCACAAACTTTCAAGCACCACTGTATATCCGGGTTGCTGTATTCTGCTCACTAGATCTCCGCTGTGGCTGTTGGCAAGTCATGCTTGACAACACCTGCGAACAGATAGCATTTTTCATCTGTGGTCATAGCAGTTCACAGTCATGCTAAATGGACTTTGTAGGGCACCGACCACATTTGAACAACTTAAAGAGTGTGTTCTGCTGGACATTCCCAAAGAGAACTGGGTTATGTACCTGGACAACTTGCTTGTGCACACACCTAGGTTTGATGTAGCACTTCACTGCTTGGGCTACATGATTGCTGCTATTCATGATGTCAGACTGAAATTGCACCCAAAAGTGCCATGTGTGCCAGCAAACACTTGGGTTCCACAGAAATGTCACCCACAGTGAGGGAATGGCAATGAACTCAGACATATTTCACATAGTTCAGCAGTGGCCTACATTAGCAAATGTCGAGCAACTTTGCAGTTTCTTGGGACTCGTGTTTTGCTACCAACAGTTCATCCGCCACCCCGCTCTGCTATCTTACCACCAAAGATATGAGTTTTAGCCTCACTTCACTTGTGCTGTTCATTCAAAGTCAGATTAATTTATGCAGGACCTTTCTATAATAAAGCATTGTCTCAAATTTTACAAATATATAGGCTTACAGCCTCATCTGACAAGCCTAGGGCAAAAGTGGCAAGCAAAACGGGACCCATCCTTACTGGGCAGCCTAGATGTTATAAATAAAAACTGAATTAAACTACCTAAATAATAAATGTAGGTAAATCTGTGTATTTTCACAAAATACATTTTGTTTTTGTACTATGACTGGGGTTTGAATCCTGACTGAATGTTTTCTTAAATAGTGTTATGGTGCAGGTTACTATACATCTTTATATATCTTATCATTCAAAATGTCATGAAATTATTAGAAATAATTGTTCTTATTTTTCTCTATTACTGAGGGAAAATTTGCAGATTTAACTTTACTATGAGCATGCTTACCACATGCTATTCATCCAATACATCTCCAAATTTAATATGTCCCCACAAATATTGTAATTGGTGGGCTGCATGCTTAGCTGATGGTGCTTTGTTGGTATTTTATTTGTTAAATCTGGTAGGTTACTAGTAAATGCAGCTCAAGGAACAGATGTATTACTGTGGTATGATAATGAGTCAGTAGGTAGATATTTGTGGCAAGTAGCTTCTACACTTATATGAGCTTATATGTATAGTATAATTTCACTCTTAGTTACCTTTGATTGGCAAAGGCAGATATCATTATCAGCTACTTGAACAACTACCATAGAAAATCCATGACTATGGAGCTCTCTAAGGTTTCCTGTAATGTCTGGGGCTCTGGCTCTAATGATATTTTTCACTATAGCTGCTAGTGTCCCTAACAATTTCACATGTCTTAGGACAGGATCTTCTCAGAGCTCTTTGAACAGGCTGCTCAGTAGGCATTTCACTGAGGAGGTGAAACCTTTGTGACACATGAACAGGTAAAGAATGGTGCCCTTATGGGCTTGTCTTAGCCTTTCAACAGTCATCCACTTGCACTGCTTTGGTGGCACTGCTGGAGCAGAGGCATCACAATTTACACCTGTGGCATCCATACTTTGTATAGATTTCTACTACTAGCCCTCTCGAATGTCTGGATGCACACCTTCTCCGTCAGACTAGCTACAAATCTACACCTATCAAAGAAAAAATATCAATAATGGCAGAGGAAGACTAATTAAGCATGCCACATTCTGTAACATCCATAGAACAAGTTACATGGCTGAATAACAACATGCTTTGAGCTGTGCATGGACCGGTAAGGGTTGGAGATGATTTGAGGCCTCCAGCAGTGGTTCTACTGACCTGGCTGCTGATGGTTTTTCAATCAGCTGTGCAAGAATCTACCGCAGGGTGTATTCATACTGTACTATGCCCGGTTGCTTTGTGCTATGCCAGAGCACATTTGTCTCATCTCCCCACTCCCTTGCTGGCCTGTACTCACATTGCCCTTAAATATTCTGGACCGAGCACGCTTATGTCATTGCGATTCTACTTTTTTTTATGCGTCAAATGCTTAAGGGCAGGCATATGGCGGGCTCTTTTCTGTAATATATCTATATGGTACGTATATCTGATAAAAAAAAAGCCATGAGTATAAGTACAAAGTACAGGGGAGATGAATCAGTAGAGAAATTATGAAACAGAAACTGAATTGTTTTACAAAATCACATCTCACTTGATGCTTGTTATTTTTCTTAAATATGTTTAACAACACCGAAGTGGCTTTAGTGGGTAAGGCTCTGGTCTACTAGTCAGAAGACTGTGAGTTCATGTTGTAGCTCCACCAACTGCTGTTGATGGGTTTTGAGTAAGGTCCTTCAGCTCAGTTCTGGATTAGACATGTCTTCTAAATGCTTTAAATATTAATTTTCTTAATCAAGCCTCTCCTTATATTCCTACAAATACATTCCAAATCCATGCACTGCCATGCACAATTAAAAAAATCCAATATAAGTACAACATCTAGCAATATAAGGCAACTTTTCAAGTCGTTGATGCATTTTCATCTCATTGTCCTACTGAGAAAGAGAATGTACAAGCCTGGCATCACAATACTTACAATATGACTTGTCTCTGCATATGTATTGTATCAGTCTTACTGACTGACAAAAGGCACTTAGGCGCTGACAAATGTCCAGGCACAGAGGATCAGAGAGGGACTTACTACTGACAATGATGTACATGGTCTCACATTTCCACCTTTCTTGTCACACGCAAAAGTTTGACAATGTGTGTGTATTTGTGCGTGCTTCTGTGTGTGTGTGTGAGTGAGAGAGAGAGAGTGTGTGTCTGTGCAAGCTGAGTACACAGCAATTTTGCTATGTAAACACAAGACACTGCTAGCGCACTGCAACTGTTTGAGTATAAAGCTTCCACTGTGAATCTGTGCTGCTTTCAGCTTTCCATAAGGCATCGTGATTTTGCAGCCTTAAGGTCCATTAGATCAACAACTTCTCTTCCTCAAATTAATGGCATAAAACCATATGGATGTGATTCCTAGCCAAATCATGACTCAGATTCCTACTGTTATTACTTGTGGTGGTATTACGACTTTTACTTGAGGGTTTTGACAAGTATGGACTTGAATGGCAGAGCTATGAAAATCACATCTTCTAATAAACATCTTTCTGTCTTCATAAGGAATTAATAGTAATACTTATTTACACCCAGGTTTTACTTTGAACCTTTTGATAATATAAGTGCTGAATGCCAAAATGTGGTGCACATCATATGGCTTACAGAACTGTCGAATGTTGATGCATGCCATTATAAACTGTGTGAAGCATGCATGGATGTTGTTTGCATTTTGGAAAGACCACTAAACACTATGTCAACTAAAGCATATATGAAAGCAATGTTTGTAGAAGGACCATTTAATCTAACCAAACTGTAAACATTCATCCAAAACTTGTTAACTGAACTATGGCACTATTCACACGCTATGTACACATATAGCATTTGAGCAACAAGGAAGTTATTCATGGGTTCAAACCTACCATTACACTGTGTATTTTACTGAACTGATCTCAGTTTCTTAGCAGCATGCAAAGACAGAGTGATTTTCCATTGGTAGTGTTAAACCTGAGTTTGATCAAATAAGTCCATTGATAGTGAGGCAGAATTCTAACATAGAGGGGAGTATTTGAGGGAATATGCCAAGGGCCTTCTTGGCAGTCCATTTAATTTGCACTCTTATCTTTTTGGATATTAACTACTTAACCTCCATTGAACCTGCATGTATATTTGTCTCTTTCTTTTTCTTCCCATTTCATTGTTTCGCTTCTGGTCTTGTGGTGGAATCTTTTGATGAAACAAACATTAAGCCGCACATATCAGCTTTATGGCAGACATATGGCGGTCTATTTAAATTCATATCATTTAAAGGGTAGGTGCATCTGATAAAATAGCTAATGAGTGCAAGTACAATGTACAAGGTACATGTCCTGACGTTAGAGCAAAGATCATTTTAAACTACTAATACATACTGGACAATCAACATCCGGTTGTTCCACTTCCTAAATTCTTTTGAATGTCTTTCTAAGTAAAAAAAAACAGGATTAGCTTAATATATTTGCTTAATCTTTATGCTTTATTTAGCAATGAGTACAAATATGCCAAACATTGCAAGAGCATACAAAGAACAAAAAGCATGATTACCACAATTTGTAATAACAGTTGACTTTTTTACTTCACAGGGTACAATTAAAGTGTATTTCCTTCAGTATTTTGCAATACATGCACACACACACACACACACACACACACACACACACACACACACACCAACCAAAACAATACATATATTAATTAAATGGTAGACTAGCAGTTCAAATATAGTTAAAGCTAAATATTCCTGATTGAAAACTTCAAGATTTGTGTACAAACAAAACTTAATGCACATAGGATGTCTGTTTCAGTAATACTGCACATGAACCTACAGATCACATTTTGGGATAAAGCTTAATTGTTTCCAATTTACTTCAGTGTTTATCATTGTGTGAGTGTGAACAGACTGCATGCATAACGTATATAACCTGTGGCTCATGGCAAACTAAAGAATAATTTGAATGTATTTTAATATCCTTTCAAAAACACAGTAGCAAAATCAGTAGTACTAAAACAGTAAAATACTTTTAGGTATTATTAGACTATTATAGCTTACCATGAAAATAGGCACTAAAAATGTACATTTGTTCCTGCCCATAGTTTCTGGAACAATGAATGGTTTGGTTATCAATTATTGTGTCTAACTTAGACATATTCAGTGAGAAAAGGTTGTCTGCACATGATGAAATAAGCTGCACAAAATATAGCTCTACATTTGATAACATTTCATTTTAAAGCGACTGCAACAAGGTACCGGAGGTACAACCAGAAATAGGTAATATGAGCCACACCTCAACCCTGCGATGAATGTCTCTAAAATGTTGATAGATTCTATACCAGTTTAAAATGAGAATCCACAAGACTATGCAGTTCTACTCTTCTGGCAACTTGATGGCTACGTTCTTTATGTGGATCTGCTTTTAAACATCGATTCGTGTCAGTGTTCTGTCAGTTCTTATAGACTTAATAAGTGACGACTCGCGACACTGAAGAGATCCGCATTGTACATCAACAGTGTTACAGTATACAAGGGACTCATTATCCTCTTTGAACACAGCAGTCTATGGCTTACGGATTCTCACGCTTCGAACCCCGGCCGCGGAGTGGCACTCAGAAAGCAGCGTTTGTGCTTCATGGTAAGGCCATACTCTGGGGTCATGTCTGGCATTTGACCATCTGGGCTACTGAACTTTAACCTCTGGATGAGGATTGCAAGGAAGAGGAAGACCTCAGAACGGCCGATGACCTCACCTACACAACGCCGCTTGCCCAAACCAAACACCATGACCTTCTCGGCTTCCATCTTGTTGAGCTCAGTTCCGTCAGAATTCAGGAACCGGTCTGGGTTGAATAAGGAGGGCTCCTTCCACAGTTCCCTGCAAAAAAAATTAATAATAAATGTCAATTGTTAATGTACTCAAAGAATAAAAAAGGCAATTGAAGATACATGCAGCATCATATTGTGTGTCCTGGGGAAATTAGCCTACAGAAGTTTTATTCCCAAGGTTGCAAGCTCAGCAGTTAAATTTTGCCTCGACTTCTAAGCTGATTGGTTTGGAGTTTGGCTCACTTTTATGTTGACTTGTCTGTAAGTCTGTCAAATTAATGAATGTGTTATAATGTGCTGAAACTGCAATTTAAGGCATATAACGAGGCTCCTGAGCCTTAAAAAGGGATGAATAGTATACCGCCATGAGGTCTGTGATTCTACCATCATGTCATTTAATTGAGGTTGTTATCAATAGTAATTTTTATTATGTACTTTTGCTGTCATCAAAGTTTTATTTCTTTTGGCTGTCTTTCTTTACTCAAGCAGGTCAAGCAGCATTCTGTCTGACTGTGCAAATTCTGACCTGGTAACATTTTACCCTGAATATGGATTATCATTGTTACTTCTGGTTCTTGCACTACAAATAGTACACATGATATTCCTTATATAATATACAGTCTTATATGTTTAATGTATTTTACATATGCTACAGTACAACTAGGCATCATGCATCAGTTAAGTTTATATCATATTTATAGTAAATGTGGTGTCTTTATGTCCAAACAAAAACTCACTGATTTCAAAAACATGTTCAAGTAAATCATAATTCTGATTCTGGCTAGACAGTCGGCTCCAGAATTATTATTTGCACCCATTGTACAGATAGTGTATAACTATTCTACTCTTCTCTTGAGAGTTTAGTTTTTAAAACCTATTTTTTTTCTCATCTGACATAGAACCCAGTTCCAAAAAAAGTCTCGTTATTGCTTGGCTACTTCAAGGCACTTAAGTCTGCCGTTAGATAAAAGAGGGTTTCTTATAGCATGCCTTCCAAATAGTTCCAGAACACATGGATTTGGCATCTCAGAGAGGCTAAACTGCTACCTCCTCTGCAAAGCTTTCTTTTTTTTTTTTTTTGCTTCTCTAGCACCCTCTATGTGGGAGCCAAATATGATTGCAATCTCCTTCAGACAAGTTTGTCACAGCTTCAGTTAGTTTACATTAATTATCTATTTACGTATTTATATGAGCTTAACAGTAAATTATTAATAGAAACCAGTTTCGGTTACATTTGGGTCATAGGATGCCATTAATTGTTGACACACGTGTGTGTGTTTTTGTTTTGATTTTTTACTTAAATTAGCAGTAACTGAATTGGCAGTTACCATTCTGTCATACATTCACTGTGAAATAGGGCTAAATGTCCACAAAGGGTTTTTTCATATTTTCCCCCATCTTTATAAATTCAAAGTGTTCCAATATTTCTGGAAACTATTGTAGTTTTTGCCTAATTGCCTGGCAATTTAAAAGCTTTAAAAACGGTACTTTATAATCAAATTGTTTTTAATATTTGAAAGATCTGGTGGATATGATGATGATGCAAATTCATTCACAGTGACTTCTAGGCTTCCAGAACAGAGCATAATGTGTGCTAGCTAACAGCATACTGATAAACTGATAAAGTGATGACCAACTTACGGGTCGTGGTTGATTTGCCACTGGTTAATGAAGACGCATGTGTCATTTGGAATGAAGTATCCATTGAGTGAGGTGTCTTTTGTAGTACTGCAAAAGTACATAGAAATGTTTGAGTGAAACATCACAGTGACCGTAAGTTAAAGGATCTAATGTAAGCAACTGAATATAATACCAATGTGGGATGGTAAAAGGAAGGAAGGAGGAGTGACGGAAGATCTCCAAGATGAAAGCCTCAAGGTAAGGGAGACGATTTTTGTCCAACAGGGTAGGTGTACGGTCCGTTCCAACTTTCTCTCCTGAAAAAAAGACAGAGCTTAGTGACATGAATGGCTGATGACTCATCCAGTGAGTCATGACACACTGTTGCATTCATTCACATTTGCAGAACTGGAATGTATATTAGCAATTAGAGGATTTTATGCAGAATAGGCTGAGATGATCCCTTTCTCTGTTATCAGAGAGAAATATTGGCCCAACTTACTCAGCTCTTGGTGCAGTCTCTCCTGAATCTCCGGATAAACCACTAGATACACAACGGACCAGGACAGAGCAGTGCTGATTGTGTCGAAACCTGTAAAAAAGAGTGATCCATAGCAGACGTTTATCTTCTCAATATGTCAGTAGGCAGGAAATTTATTTTGAAATTAGTTTATATATTGATCCTTGATAAAGGTTACTCACCAGCCCCAAAAAGGTCATTCACTATTCCAACTATCTTCTCATCTGACACCTGCAGATTGGAGTTTTCGTCCAGCTTCCTGTCTTCACAGTGATCAATGAGTGAGTCCGTAATATCGCGAATGTTGTTCTGAAAAAGCAGAGAAAAGTGAGATTAGAGGACCTTTGGTAAAGGTGTTAGCCAAATTATATATGGTGATATGTAACTGTGTAATGCACAAGTATTGCATTGTAATTTTATTAGCTCTAATCTTCAGACAGACATTGCACAAACCTTATCAAAGCTGTCATAATGCTCTCTGACAATTCTCTGCACAAACACATTGAAGCGCCGGTTGATGTCCTGGAATTTTGTAATGTCCTGGTTGGGCAGCATACGTAGGAAGGGAATGAAGTCGGCAGGGTTTCCGTTGCCTACTACTCGTCCAAACTCATCACTCAGGTTCACGAAGCTCAGCAGCTCTTGATCATCATGGCTGTAGCGGCGCCCAAAGCACATGCCACAGATGACATTTGCCACAGATACGACAATGTGACGAAATGGGTCAAAGCAACCATCGGATTTCATGACCTCACGCACCTTCTTTATGAGGTACAGGCCCTCTTTGCTGATGTGCATTTCCAGTGGGCAGGAGTACTCCCCACTTGGGTCCTTGAGAATCGCAAATGAGCGCAGTGCACTGTGTGCCAGCTTACGTCGTGTGCGCCACACATTTACCTGGTCTGTGCTGAATGCCAGACTCTTCCCATTGTTGATGAATTTGAAGCTGTAGAGGTCAGGGCGTCCAGCAAACTCTTCACCCTGCTTGATCAAAGCCTGACGCACCACCTCATTGCCACCAAGCACCACCACTGGACGCATGCCAATCTGGACCTGGAAAATGGGGCCATAACGCTTACTCATGGCCGTCAAGC
>JAJAGP010004063.1:0-57608 GCA_025084515.1 Ancistrus triradiatus | reverse complement strand
TAATATTGGATCATTTTCCTCAATAAATAAATGACCAAAGATATAATATTTTGTCTCATTTGTTTAACTGGGTTCTCTTTATCTACTTTTAGGACTTGTGTGAAAATCTGATGATGTTTTAGGTCATTTATGCAGAAATATAGAAAATTCTAAAGGGTTCACAAACTTTCAAGCACCACTGTATGTGGTATTTACATATGCATGTGTGAAATCAGCTGACTATGTGCTGACTTGTGTGATCAGAATACTGGCGAATCAGAAAGAGTAACAGGAATATTGAGTGTGTGATGGGTGCTGGGAAATGGGGGTACGAATGTGTGGTGGTCAGGAGAGTGACAATAAATCTCTGTAAGGATTGTGGAAAACGCTCAGTTTTAATGTGTTTCTTTCATATTGGCATTTTTCTTCAGAAGACATAAAATCGATTTTTGAAAAACACAAATTGCATAAATAAGCTCTTAAACCATACTGTGTAATAGAAGTTCTACATCACTCTTGTTCGTGATCTCTGTTATTTCAGAAACATTCAATGGTAACAGGCTTATTATGTGACACATGCAGGCATCTCCACAGTCATACAGTGGTAGGAAATTGGACCTTGCTGATCACCTCAGTGATTCAATGTGATACTTTCAGGGTTTGAAACTCCCCAATAATTCAGTTACTTTCTGTCCAGACATCCTTTACCATTGTTGATGGAGAACTTGGCAGAGCCCTGACAAAAATGAACTCTAAAGAAGGAATACTAGATTACTAATACATTGGTCCTTGATAGTTTGTACATCCTTTAGAATTTCTGTATTTATGGTTGTCCTAAAACATCATCAGATATTCACACAAGTCCTAAATGTATATAAAGAAAACTCAATGCAACAAATGAGACAAAAATATGATATTTGGTTATTTTTTAATTGAGGCGTATTTATTGATTTCTGTGAGTGGTATGTGAACTTTTTCTTCCAGGAACTATTGATCAGTCCTTCACATTGGCTTAGAGGAATTTTAGCTTATTCTTCTGTACAGAACAGCTTCACCTCTGAGTTGTTGGTGGGTCACATGAAATACTCGCTTCAGGTCCTTTAACAACATTTTACTGTTAAACACCATATATTGTGAAAGCATCTGTAACTGTAATCTGTTCTGGAACATGATTTGAAACCAGCTACAACGGGATTATTTCAGTCAGTAGTGATCTAGCAATCACTGTGACACTATGTATAAGAAGGCTGGTGGTGAGTGCTAATGCTAATCAAACTGAAACATATTTAACCGAGCAAAAATAGTGAAGTGTTAATATAAATGCTGGACAAGGGTACATAACCGGTTCTCTGCTGCACAGAGTATATCAGTAAAAGCGAGCTATAAATATCCATGATGAATTGGAAATGAGTTGCAGGTGTTAGCACTCAGGCTTAGCAAAGCCCTGAGTGTGTTCTTCAGAGGACCAAGTGGTGCTGGGACTTGTTTGAGACCAGATGCTAAACATTTAAACTAAACATTTAAAAGCAGACTAAATAAAAATATTCAGAGTAATGCCTATGTCACAGATCGCCTCGGACTTGGGCTTGCTACGCCCCTTGCTAAGCCCGCTTTGTTTAGCCTCAGTCCGTTTTTTGTGTTTGCGTTGCCTTCTGTTTAATAAATCCTTTCTTATTTAGCTTACCTGCGCTCGTTTCATTACCTCCGTATACCCTATAGTCGTGACAGAAATCTCTGCCGAACTATGGAGACAGCAGGTTACCACATCACCCAGGTTCGGTTAGTCGACCGAAATTCGACGGGAACCACAGTCATTGCAGAGAATTTTTCCGGCAGTGATTAGTGCCCCATAGCCTGGTATCTGAGCATCTGTTAGCTGGGTGGAGCCGTGTTAGCACCCCGTAGCTCAGTACCTGAATCGTTAGCGCCCAGTAGCCTAGTGTTTGGGCATGTTAGCTTCGTATTTGAGCACGCTAGCTCCGTATCTGAGCACGCCACATCTCTTAGCTCTATAGATGAGCCGTTAGCGCCACGTAGCCCAGTACCTGAGCCATTAGCACTGACTAGCTCTGTATCAAAACCGGCCAGCTCAGTACAGAGGTCCGATGCACCGCTTGGCTCCGTATCTGAGCCTGCCGTGCGCTTTTGTTTCGTACCCAAGCATGTTAGCTCCGTACCTAAATTCGTTAATTCCGTGTTTGAACCGCTAGCGCTACCTGGCTCCGTATCTGAGCCCGCCGCCTCCTTTAGTTTTGTACCGAGCATGTTGATTCCGTATCTGAATTCATTGGTTCCGTGTTTAAATCGTTAGCGCCGCCTAGCTCGGTATCCGAGCCCACCACGCTCTTTAGTTTCGTAGCCGAGCATGTCAGCTCTGTATCTCAATTTGTTGGTTCCATATTTGAACTGTTAGTACCGCCTGGTTCCGTATCCGAGTTCGTTAACTCCATTTCCGCGCACATTGCGCCTCTTAGCTCTGTAGATGCACCACCTAGTTCCATACCTGAACGTGACGTGACTTTGTTTCTTATCGGTGCCTGTTGTGCCGACTCCTGAGCCACGGACATTTGCACCATCCTGTCGCCATGGACCTTTGTGCCAAGGACATCAGTGCCCGCACCAGCGCCGAGGTCTTCCATTCCAGTGCTTGTGCCAAGGACGTTCGTGCTATAGGCCGTCCCAGAGGCCATTTGCTCCCAAGAGGTGTCGCCTCAAGAGAAAGCCACCAGACAAATGGGAAGGGCCTGAGGGGCCTTTTGTTAAGAAGCCCTGGCTCCATCTCGGGCGCTATGGGGGGCTGGGGTATGTCACGAATCACCTCGGACTTGGGCTCGCTACGTCCCTCCTCCGGCGATCCAGACAGCAGAGCACCTGAAGGAGAAGCTAGGGCACTTGAATGGATTGTCTGCAGCTGTGACAGACTGTAGTTAAGCAGGGCTCTAGTTCACGGACTTTGTGGGGAATTATGCTTGTGCTTCTACACTTTGTTTCGTTTGGTGCATCAGATGACTCATGTTTGCTCACGCGGTAATTTCAATACGGTCAAATAGGAGCAAGCAAAATAACATGAAAATAACATGAAAAACTTGTCTGATCTCATGACTTCATATCATATTCCATTATAATATTCCAGAAACTCCTCAGTTGATGTTTTAACAAAACTTAGCGAAATATAACAGTGTTTATATTTCTGGATTAATCATAACACATTGCATGAGTTTAAATACACACATTATTTAAATAATTGATTTGCAAATCATTTCAATCCTTACACAAAGTACAACATACTAAACACAAACAGCATGAGTGAACCACCAAGAGCATTTTCTGAAGGACGTGGGTGACTATTGCAAAGGGCAGGACAACCATTACAATGTGCTGAACCTTTGCACTAATGTTCCTTGCAACAAAGAACCACTTATAATAAAACAATGGGCCATTAAAGCCTCTGCCAACACAGTTTGAATTGTCAAAAGCAGCACATTCAGGAAATGTATATCCTAACTTCAATTAACTAGAGATAAACATTACAGAACATGAATTATCCGCCTGATTATTACTGTGTGAGGATATTGGGATAGTGTGGCACTTTTGTGCAGTGAGTAATTGTACACAGCACCATTACTGATACAGTAGGTAGCTAATGCTGAGTCCATTTAAAGTCACTTTAAACCAGTTGCACAAATTCTTTTAATATATGCTCATTGCAGTTGGCAGGGGCTCTAAGAAACGTGAAACCCAATGACACAAGACAATTCTCATCATAACAACCAAAACACTTAAAACATAACAGAGGTTTACACTTTAAATGGCATGTCTACTGTATAGATTCATCACAATAGGTGCTTTTTAAATGCAAAACCTAGAACAAATCACTCAAAAGCAGCAGCTGTGAGAGGTGACAGAATCACAATGAATGTTTAATGTGATTGTGTTTCATGATCATCATTATTAATCCAAAGAAAAGTTCCTCAGTATATAACTTGTGATTGAGTCTCTCTGTTGTTGCCAACACTTCAGTGCTGTTTGTGGAACCAACTTATAGATGAAACTCAAGGCACTCAAAGGAAATGTTTCTACCCACTGTCTTACAGCAAACAAATTATTCATATTTAATAAAAATGGCTCTTAATTTGTACACTTCCATCTACAAGGTCAGTAAATAGCATCTTTCCATTGCATATTATAACTTACTAGCATATCACACTGACCCTACGATGTACACTCCATGTTATCTAATATTCACTGATAATCAGATTTACAGAGCCTATAAAAAATCATCATATCCCTTTGAAAATGCCAGTTTTTCTTACATTCTTAAGTCAAATTAAATAATAAAGAATGTAAAATTCCTCCTATATGTATACATATTGCCTTACTAAAAAAAAATAAAAAGGGCAAGTTCTATAATATATAAAAATGAAAATAATCCTGGAGTAACCAGGATGGAAAAGCGGTCATTCTGATCATCAAAAATAAAGAGCCACACTTCAATTACATTAAATTGCTTTAATTACAGCCACCACTCTGTTTGGCTTTACTTTGCTATCTGCTATGCATAGACTAAAATATATTTGCCTATTCTTCTTTGCAGAATTGTTCAAGTTCAGTCAAATGTTGTGGTGACTGGCAATGGACTTTGTGTAAAGCTTGTGAGATTGTTGTTCCATGCACTGCCCAACCAATCTTAAGCTTAAAGAATTGTAAGGCCTGTGGAGTTTCCACTGCACTCTTGGTTGCCTCACTGATTAATTTCCTTGTTCTATCACAAAGTTTTTGAGGGACAGCCCAATTTAAGCAAGGTGTTATCTTTCCACAGCACTCTGAAAAACCTCTGAAATACGTTTGTATCCTTCTCTTAACTTGTGTCTTTCCACAATTTTGTCCCAGAGTCGTTCTGGAAGCTCCTTTCCAACCATGGTGACTTTATCATGTCTACTAGTATTGAAATCGTCAACGGACAGGCGGTTTTATTCTAAAGTAACCAACACTAGTACAATCAATGCTAATACAACCAATGAGTCTGAAAGGTGACTGATTGTACCTGAGCAAGTTTATAATGTTTACTCTAAAGGAACTGATTTCTTATCCAAACCATGTATTTTACTAATTCATTTTTTGTAATTGATCTGAATTTGTTCCATTTTATTTGGATGCTGGTGGTTATAAGGTGCAAATTCAGCTGGAAAAGTCAGATTGGGATTTGAATGTAATTTTCAGTGCGTAATGTGCTAAATAATACTAATAATTTTGACACAGTGTGATGGCTTACTATAGGCTCCATATACTTAGCTGTGTGATTATGCTATTTCTTCACAATCCACAATACAATGGCAGGTTTATATCTGTCTGAAAGTTTCCAAATACTTTTTATTGTTAGGTGCACATTTTAAGCTTGTCAGTTGGAAAGGCCAAAACAAGAACACTACAATATGTTATCTAAGCCTGGGTGTAAGAATAAAACCTCAAAAATATCAAATGGTGTCTGGAATGTTTTTTTCTCCCCAAGACAAACACTAGCTCACAGGTAATATTATTTATTCTTTTTTGAACCCAGTTTGAAAAACACAATCATTTTCCACTTCAGTCCAACATTGGAATGTATCATACTGGTAAACTACTGTGGTTTTACTCATAACCATAACGCGCTATTTATTAGAATCTTATCTCCTGTTATTATTTGCCTATTCTTTTTTCCAGTGTTTCTTTTTTAAATAATGTATTTCATGCTGTGAACACAAATCATGTAAAAGCATGTCACAGAGACACCTGATATTATACATAATAGATAACAATGGAAATGTCTACTGACATTCAAATGTCATTCTACACCTCTGTGTCTGTGCAACACACGTCAAGTTACATATTCTCTGTCTGTTGTAAAATAAAACAAGTTAACACAGACTTTTCAGGAAACAACCAAGTATGACATATATAGAACAAAATACTGGGAAAGTCCTCAACATCTGCACACAGCAAACATCCACGTATGCATTCAATTTATGTTATATTTATTTAAATGTATGTATAGAGACTCTTCTTCAGTAGATCATATCGCTGTGGAAGTACCAACCATCCAGTGTGGTCCTTATGACTCACATTTATGAATTAAAGCTAGCGATTTTGGGTAGATTGGCAAATCTTTTAGCAGTTTAAGCTCTTATTCATTTGTGATTCTATAATTCACCAGTCAATAAATACAATGAATGAAATGTAAGAATTGGTATTAATTGACATTTCCAAAAGCAGTCTTAATAGTGCAATAGCTTAAATAGTACAGCATGTTTCATTGTGACATACTGTATGTTCACTTTGTTATTGGCTAAAAATTGCTTACAGACATTAACAGATCATTCCAGAATGACAGGTAAAAGCTTGCAGTGGTAGGCTAGTGTATTACATTAATTATAAGGCATTAAACCGTGTTACCTTACATTTTGCAAGAAGTCTGCTAGCACAGTGGTGTTACCGGCCTAAGGACTGGATGCAATTTGTGAAATTCATCAGCAGTCTGTTTTCGAATTTGATTTACTATAAGGATAATTGTTTTCAATGTTCTTCTTTGCTTACCAAACCTAAAATTGCAATTTTATGGTCCTAATAACAAATCATCGGCTAGAAAATTAGAAATAGCTAAGAGAATGCACTCCTGAAACTTTTGACACCATTTGCTCATCACTGTTCATTGGATTGTTGAGGGTAAAAATCTGGAAATGGAAATTCACCCCTTGGACAGAAAAGATTTTAAAACGATGAAGGGATTCAATGTTGGTTATAAAAACTTCAAATAACAAATGCCTGTGTGTTCAAAATCTTCCAAAACATCTTAAAAGATCAAAGTCATTCATTGGTAATCTGCCCATCAAGCCTGAAAACAAGCTTTTAAATAAAACCAGGAGTGACCGATATCTACAAGCAGAGCTCTACAATATGCACTCTTATGAGTCCCAAGGTAAATAAGTGAGAAGAAAAAGCAAAATATCATGCAGGGGTTGCTTTTAGAATCTGGTCTTCATCAGCTATTCTGAAATTTACAAGACCCTAAATCCCGATTTCATGATCAGCTATCAGAATCGGTCATTGCTTTGAAACTACAGGCAGTGTTTCCAGAAACAAAGGATGTGGAATGTCCAAGCCTCATCAAGCTGAGATCACCACCTGCTGAAATTTACAGTTCCAAAAGAGTAAATAAGCCTTCAAAAACTGTCAGCAGAATTCAATACCTTGCAAGACTCTTTCAAGAAGA
Source organism: Ancistrus triradiatus (assembly GCA_025084515.1). NCBI lineage: Eukaryota > Metazoa > Chordata > Actinopteri > Siluriformes > Loricariidae > Ancistrus > Ancistrus triradiatus. The sequence continues at coordinate 50,383 of JAJAGP010004063.1, read as the reverse complement.
ACAATAACCAGAAGGTTGTCTAATGCAGGTCTAGAAGATAATGTCTAGAAGTCATTGCTGTCTAAGGAAATCATGAAGAACCGAATGAAATGTAGTATTGCGGCGTTGTGTGGACTGACGAATCCCAATTTCAGTTGCAAGGTGATGGTTCAGGGAGGTGTCTTCAAAGATCTGGTGAGAAATACAACAGGGAATGCATCTCCACTACCATTAAGCACGGAGGTAGAGGTGTCATGGTGAGGGAAGCTTTTAAAGCTGCTGGTACTGGGAAGCTGCTTCACTGTGAAAAGTCTGTTAAGCGGTTTGAGTACAGAAAAATACTGTGCCAATGTTTGATTCCCACAGTCGAAAAGTTGTTTTCTAAAGAGAGTCAAACATCTGGTATTTTTCAGCTCCTACTCACACTGCAAAACCACCAAGTGGCTTGAGAACAGGTCCATCAGGCTCATGTTTGGCCTGATTGGTAGAGGCCAAGAGTCCAGATTTGAACCCAATAGAGAATATTTGGTCTCACCATTTAAATACAAGATATGTGGAACATTGTTCAATTTGATTTCTCCATTGTTAATCCATCTTGACAACTGAGTGGAACAAAACATGACTCTTTCTGTATAAAGCTTGTCCACAAATTTACCCACAAGCCTTCAACATTAAGGAAGTATTTTAAGTTATCTGTTGGCTTAATTCTTAATATTTTCCTGAACTAATTTATTTGCTGTTGCGTATAATCGCTTATCTTCTGCAATTCAGGTTTTAAACCCCATTTTCTTGCCCAAAAAGTGTTGTACATTACCTTATATATATATAGGTAATTTGGTTTGACATCCATCTGGCTCCTCTCTCTTGCTTATCCATGCCTAATAGCTAGCCAATAGTGACCAATGTGGATGGCAGTTTAGATTCCATACTATGGTACACAGACCCCAGACTTAGCTTGCCATAACAGTTAGTTTGTTCATTTACCGACTCACGGCAGGGAGGAACAGTATGCAAGTTGGCTGTGCTGGTTATTTTTGAGCGCTTGAGCTTGTGAAACGAATGCCTCTCTCCGAGCCTGGTGATTTTCTTCTGGCTGCCAAGTGGACTGCGTCGTTTGGGACGTTCAGTCTGTCCTCCCTTTGGGGAGCGATTAGCAGAAAGGAAGAACTCGTCCTCATTGTAGCACTATAGGGGATTTTTCTTGTGATGATCCTGGTGATCAGGTACATAGGGATGGTATACCCATCTCTATATAGGATGAGTAGAGTCTCTTTGGCCATATTTTCCTCCGGAATGGATAGCCGGTTCTCTGTAAAGAGGTGTTAATGCGCCGAGACGGACACGCCCACCCCAGTGTGTGGGGGGTTTGAGGGCACGGGGGGGAGGTGGAGGAGCTGGTAAAGAAGGAGAGGAGGAGTGGGAGTAGTGTGTGTGCTGTCTGGGAATGGCTTGATTCCAGGTCCAGTGGGAAATCCATTCTGTGGTCTCCCAGTGGTAAGTTGTGGGACAGGAAAGACGGTTTTATTATGGACTGCCACATTGATGGGGTTTCATCAGTTCAGAGGTCACCAGAGGAAATATTAATTATAAGTTACTGTAACCACTGCTCTAGTTTAGGACAATTTGTAAACCTAAAGAGTGTCAGCCTACAAGCTGAACATTTATTATATGACTTTTATGCAATAAACAAAAACTTCACAGACTGCATTATAGTAGTCATGTATAAGGTAGATTTAACTGAAGATCCTTAGGAAACGGTGTCATAGAAGAAACGTCATAAAAGTGGAAAAATCCAATATGGAAATTGATTTTTAAAGGAAAGATCGTATGAGTCTCATTAACATAAGCACAGCTCTGTAGGTTGGATTTTTTTATGTCTTTGGATATATTGGATTCCCATACTGTCTCCCTCACTATAGAACAGAGTGTAGAGTAACTGTGTTTCCAACAATTAGGCACCAAAACGTTCTTCAAAATCAATATGATTTTTTTTTAAGCTGTAAAAGTAGCAGTTGCATCACGAAAGTGATTGATTGCAGCTGAAAAATTGTTGGACCCGTGCTTACTACATCGACAGCATCCTTGAAGGTATTTCAACAAGACAACTGATCTGGGGACGGTGGTGGGGGATTGGAATGTTAATCAAAAACAGGAGAAGAAGAAGAAACAAGAAATCCACAGGTGGGACTGATGAGATAAATGTAGGGGATGGAACAATGACTTTGGAACAGCAAAAACACCTGACTGGACATTTACTTAAATAGCAGGCCAAAAGAAAATGGTTAAGGTGTCACAGCACTAAAACATTGAGAGGGCCTGACAATATCTTTAATTGGGACTCACAAAGTACTGCATATTACTGGTCCATTCATCTACTGCATTCTGAAAGAGATTTTTAAACCGACTTAGCATTTCAAGCGTACGCAGATGCTAATGATCAGAACTCATCTCTGGGGCCTAAAAAACGTTCTTGTGCTAAGCTCCGCTTAATACTATGCAGGAGTTTTTGCTCTTCTATTTTAAGAGAGAAAAAGTTAATATCATGTATCACCTTCATTTTCAAAAACTATGTCCACTGCGTCCATTAACCTGATGGATCACAGTCACAACGGAGGCTAATTTTAAGGTTGGAAAAGGAAATTATTGTTAGCTTTTTAACTGGTGGAATCTTACATATTTTTCCAATAGCTTACACTAGGGTACATTATAATTCATATTTTAAAAACATGTCTCATCCGCCTGTACCCGTTAAAACCGCAAGTGTACATCAAACAATTCCTTTTTGAAAAACAAAAGAGTTTCTGGCCTATGCATAAGCAGTCTGTTTTGACTGGTCATCTCTGTCTACTTTAGTTTTTCCAAAAAGTGGTAAAACACCACTGGGAAAGTCAACTTCATTAGGTAAATGTTATTGGATTATTAGTTTATGTTATTAGTTTATTGAAATTGCATTATGTCAAGAGTCTGTGTTGTCTGGAAGGAACAACAGTGATAATCACCATGACACTTTAGTGGCACAGTGTGGAAATGTAGTAATACACGTCCATCTCCCCTTGATTCTACAATATTATTATGGCACAGACTAGTGCTTTTGGGATTCATTTAAAATGTACACTGAATGGCACCAGTAGGACGTTCGACCTCCTCTGCCCTTCAGAACTTCAGAAATTGGTCATGTCATCGATTCCACTAGGTGCTGAAATTGTCCTGTAGAAGTACTGACTCACAAGGACAGGATGGCTTCAAATTAGATGGAGGTACTGCTATGAACAGCCTGTTCTACCTTGTTCCAGACAAGCTCTATAGGGTTAAGATCTGGGGATTGTGAAGGCCATCAAAGCAAGGAAACTCGCTGTCATGTTCCTGGAACCAGTCCATGATTTTACAACCCTGGTGGCATGGTGCATTGTCCTGCTGAAAGTGTCCTTCTGCTATAAAGGCATGAACTTGGTCAGCCACAATGCTTATGTAAGCCCTACTGTCCAAACGTCCATTGTCAAGTATCAGAGGACCCAGTGTGTACCAAGAAAACATTGTCCACCATGTTATGTCCCGCCTGAAGTGTTGAGACCTGACAGGAAGGGTTCATGTGAGGGCTTGTGAGAAAAATTCTGACCCTCAGCATGGTTTTTCCACTGCTCAGTGATCACATTTTTGTTCTGTTTTGGTCGTCAATCACACCATTCTCATTGAGACACTCTCGACATCATTGCTTGAGGAACTCCCACAAGGTTGGCAGTCTTTGAAATATTGGATCAGGCAAGTCTAGCACCAATGATCATGCCTTGTACGACCATGCCTTGTTAATGTGTGCAGCATGATGTTTTGTACTGTCTTGTTGAAAAATGCATGGATGTCTTTGGAAAAGATGTCGTCTTGAAGGCAGCAAATGTTGCTCTAAAACCTCAGTGTACTTTTCTGCATTAATGCTGCCATCAGAGACGTGTAAATGACCTTTGCCAAGGACAAAACCCCATACCATGACATTTTGGACTTGTTGCTGATAACCTCATTGTTAACATAAGGCTTCTTTTTCACACAGTCATGTTCTTCACAGAGGAAATGCTCTTGAAACCTCAGAGGTGTGCAATGCATGCTGGTCATTTCCATTTTCTAAATGGGTCAAATTTATCAACTGCATCTTGCAGGTTATATTTGTTACTTAAACTGATTATTGAAACTGATTATTGGTTATTAATAAATATTCTGCACATCTGGCTGTTTATACTAAGGTGATACTGGTAGGGTTGAAAGGAGCTGTTTGGGAGTACAGTAGAGCAGGGTTTCTCAATCCTGGTCCTGGCGTCCCAGCGCTCTGCATGTTTTAGTGTTTTCCTGCTCCCAACACACCTGATCCAATAACTCGGCTCATTATCAAGCCCGTTGAGTTAAAGTGGGTGTGTTTAAACAGGAGCAGCACTACATTGTGCAGAGCGGTGGGGCACCAGGGCCAGGATTGAGAAACACTGCAGCAGAGGATGGATAGTTGGTATGCTATTATTTGCCTCACCATTGTCATCGCAGGAGTCAGATCTGAGAGAGACAGCTTCACTGGTACTGCTATCTGAAAAACAAGTGGCCTCTAGAGAGGAGTAGAAGAAAGGTTTTATACAAGCACACCACACATGACACACATCTAATACAACCATTCAGTGAAAGAAAAGCTGTAAATGGGATTACAGTTTTGTATAAATTAGTGTTTAAAATAAATTCCAGAGTTTGGAAGCAAAAGACATGTACATGTGTCGGAGTGGGGGCACTCAAAATATTCTTATCTACAAAAGGGGGGCACTGCAGAAGAAGAGGGTACGGGTACTGGACAGGCTGTCCCCAATAGAGAATGTGTGGAGAATTTTTAAAACGCAAAAAGCGACGACAACCCTGTACTGTTGCACATGTTGAGACGTGTTTGCAGGACTAATGGAACGAAATGGCACCTGAAACACTAAATCGCTTGGTATCCTCTGTCCCAAAATGTCTTTTAAGTGTGGTGAAAAGGAATGGTGAACTGGTAAATGCTTTACCATTCCAAGTTTTTTGGAATGTGTGGCAGGCCTGAAATGCAGGAATGGATGTTCATTAACAAATGAAATGATCTTGACCAGACAAAATATGAAATATCTCAGGTTCATACTGTCTGCAATGATATAAAAGTCAAAGGAAACGTAAGAAACACTCTGTCTTTTTCTTATATGCCTTTTCCCAACTTATATCTGATTTGGGGTTGTATTTTTTTTCCAGTTTTCTCCTTCTTGTTTGTATACGCATTAACACACAGAAAAGAGAAAGACTGGCCTAACTTACCCTACAAAGGATGCACAATATTCCATCTATGTGACATATCATATGGGTGGAATTCAACACAAAAAGAATTAGTGGTTTACTTAACTTGGAGGAATATATTTAAGTTAATATGTCAAAAGCTGTGGAGGCTCAAAGGTAAAGATACTGGACTATTGACCAGAATGTTATGGGTTCCCAGTACTAAAAACTTTCACTCTTAACTGGAAATCACTCTGGATAAGGGCATCTGCTAAATGCTGTAAATTCCTTTTAATATTACAGTCTATGGTTTATTGAAAGTATCTGCGTTATCTGTGATGGACAAGAGTGAGTGTGTGTAGTCAGTGTATGTATGCGCTAATGTGATTTTACCCTGTGCTCTGTCCATTCTCTCTCCATCTGTCTGAAAGAGCCTATCTCGCCACTTCAGAGAATGCGTTTCACACTCATCCTCATCATCCTCATCATCTTCATCGTCTTCCTCCCAGGGTGGTTTGCGGAGGGGAAAACTTGGCAACAACGAGGGCAGATTTGGGGCCACACTACACACAGCCACCTCTCTCCTGGGGACACTCAGCATGTGCGGTGGCTCCATCTGAATGGTGCCCATCAGCGGCGGGCATGACAAAGAGACAAGGCCTTCAGCTTTCTCACCCTGACAGCGGGGTCGTGTATAGGCGGTAGGGCGCACCATGACCTGCGGGGGCCCTCCAATGCCCTCGCCATTGTAGACCGGCATGGTTCTGAACTCCGTGCCCTCGCCACCTGCACCGGTTTTGCGCAGAGGGTAGCCGGTCTCTGTAGAGATGCCTCCCGACTCAGGCCTGGCCCAGTCCTTGCGCAGAACCTTCTTGCGGAAAGCTGCCAGCAACACAAGAAGCACAAAGACAACAAAAAGCAGCACGCCGATGCCAATCACCTCTGCAGGGCCGATGTAGGACAGTTCTTCGGCCTGTGTGCCTGGAGCACGTGCTGATATTTGTCCACAGAACTGGCCCTCAAAACCGACAGTGCAGTTGCAGTAGAACGCTCCGAATGTGTTCACACATAAACCGCCGTTCTCACACTCCTCCCGCTCACACTCGTTCACATCCTCATCACATCTGCGATCATTAAGAGAGTGGAGAGGTAATTAAGAGGTTGGCTCCCATCAGTCATTAGTCATTCAAGTTCTCTCATTAAATGATGTTTTCATTGTTGCATGACCATGTTCTGTAAACTATAAGATATTCTGTAGAATACATAAAGTTCAATTATTAATTTTTTAAAAGCCTCTTAAGTTCCTTTATTAAAAGACCAACAAAATCTCTCATGCAACCAATTTATAATTATACAGTACCTACAGAAAGGTATCATACTCCTATCATAAATCCTTGCCTTTTGTCACATTATAGCATGAAAAGGAAAATAAATTATGTCTAACCTTTTCCAACTGTATTGACACATTATAACACTCAAAATTAAAATAACACTTTCAAAAAATCTGAGAAATTATCATAATATAATTAGTAAAATTCCCGGTTTGAATAAATAATCAGCCTTTTAGAGTAGCCATTATAAATTTGCTCTGGTACAACAAATCACCTTCCAGATCACTCACCAGGCTAATGGGCCCACACCTGACATTGACTGTAGTGGTGTGAATTACTTCAGAATAAAACCAGCTGCTCCTTGAGGATTCCACGACTGGTAGAACCCAAAAATTCACCATGGTTATAAAGGTGCTTTCAAATGTGTTCCGTGATAAAATCATGGAAAGGCACAAGAATACAAGATACAAGAACATTCCAGTGGCTTTAACTATCCCTGTGAGTACCTTTCAGGGCATTATCAAGAAGTGCAAAGTGTATGGCACCACCAACAACTTCTAAACTGGATGACCGAGTCAAGAGGAACCTGATCAGGGAAGCTACCAAGAGGAGTCTTACAAGTCTGTATGGCTGAGATCATCATGTGTGTGACATCTCACAAACTTCACACAAAGCTGGCCTGTATGGTAGTGCAGCAAGAAAGAAGCCATTCCTGAAAAAGTGCTACGCTGAGTCTCGTTTGTGCTCTGCCAAAATGGTTTTATGGTCAGATGAAACCAAGACTGAACTTTTTGCACTGAACTCCAAGTGGTATGTCTGGCAAAAACCAGACAGAGCACACCACCAAAAACACACCATACCTACCGTGAAGCATGATGGTGGCAGCATTATGTTATGGGGTGTTTCTCTTCAGCAGAAACTTTGCAACTGCTTAGGGTTAAAGTGGAAATGGATGCTACCAAGTACATCTCAATTCTTAAGGAAAACAGTTGTCCCTCTGCTAGACAGCTGAAAATGGGCACGAGGTAAATGGCCACACTGCCAAAAAACAAATCAAAACAGTGGCTCAGGGGATAGGAAGGTGAATGTCCTTCAGACTCTGACATAAGATTGAACTTACACAATTTTGCAAGGACGAATGGGCAAACATTTCCTAATCTAGGTGTGCAAAGCCGGTAGGGACATATCCAAACAGACTGATGGCTGTAATTAAAGGGCGACTCTACAAAGTAGTACATCAGCAGGCTAATCACTTTTCCAACCCTGTTACTTTAGTTTTTCATTCTTTAAATTAATTTTCAGAACCGTTTCCTTTTTCTCATTACTTGAATGCTGTAAGGCAAAATGCGTAAATACAGCTGGAAACAAACTGTTTTGTGAGTTTTGATTTGACAGTGACAATTATAAAGGGATATGAGGATTTTCCATGGCTGAATGCTGTATAACTGAACCAGTGGCAAACTGCCATAAAACATCTTAAATTACTTTCTGTGCTGTCAGTGAATTAAGGTCACACTCTTAAAAATATGGAACTCAGAATGTAATAGGCCTGCAAAGCAAATGGTAGTTTTTACTGCTTCACTTACAGTAAAAAATGTAATCATGTTCCGTTTTCATAAATATTTATGAAGGCTTAGAGGGCAGACGTGACGTGTAATAGAAAACAAATGGCTTAAAACAGTACATACTTTTTTGTAGCATCATAACAAGTATGATTCAAATGCATTACAATAAAATAACACTATTATTATTATTATTATTATTATTATATGAGTTGTAATTTATATTACTATTGTTGTATTGTTGTTTTGTTGTTAAGAAGACTGTAGACCTTCTGTAGTTGATGTACAGTGCAACAATAATACATATTAAACTAACTGAACAGGGACTATTCTTCGTTACATAAAATAAATACACAATTACACAAATATACAAATATAAATAAGAAAACTGAAAGATTCAGTGCCAACTGGATAAAACTATACAAATACTGCCCTCTAGTGGAAAGGCGTTCGCTATAAAATCATTTATTTATTTAACGCCACATCAGTATCAACAGCTATTTGTGACTGGAGCAGGGTTATAATGGGGTAATTTAGTGCGAACAAATAACCTAACCCAAGTCCTTGTAATGTGGGAGGAAACCCGATTGCCCGAGGAAACCCATGTGGATAGCAAGGACCTGCAAATTCCACAAAGCTCCAAGAGCAGGACCGAAATGAAGTATTCTGGAGCTGTAAGGTGTCAGCACCAACCACTGCAGTACCATGCCACCCCATTAATGTATGCAATACAACCATAATTAGAGCAAAATCCATCAATAATTACATCCGTCCAGTTTGGAGCTCAACTTAATTATAAATAAGAGCTTGATAATTAAAGCATTGAAAAGAATTAACAATACCATAATGTGTGTAGGAATATGTATGAGTATGCATGGAGAAAGGAGCACAGCTTCTGTGGCTGGTAAATGTGTGTGTGTGCGTGTGTGTGTGTGTGTGTGTGTGTGTGTGTGTGTGAGTGCTTAATTAATACATGAAGTATCTCACATGAGGCCAGTGAAGCCTTTCGGGCAGCCACAGAGAAACGTGTTTCCGACAGCTTTGCATTGTCCTCCATTCTGACACGGTGAGGGCAGGCAGGAAGTGACCTCCATTTCACAGTGGGCACCAGTGTAGCGGGGCGAGCAGCTGCAGGTATATGCTGTGGGGTCACAACCACGGAGGTATCATAAGAACTGGAGAGAGTGGTTCATATCAGCTCACTCAAGACCATCAGTAACAACATGTTCTGTAAATATACACAGCAGATTAGGGTGTGCAGTATGTGATAGGCTTCCCCACTGACTTCCATAAATATTTAAGTGTTGTGGGTTTTTTAGAGACAGAAAAGCCAAACTGAAACACAGCAATGGGGTCTTCTAGCTACAAGACCTGCATTAGACAATCTTCTGGTTATTGTTCTTCTCACAATAGTCTTGTTTTCTGAGGCCTTTATATTCTGCTGACAGTTTTTGAAGGCTTTTTCTGTCTTTGAGAGCTGTACGTTTCAGCAAGAGGTCATCTCTGCTTGGTTCTGGCCTTTTCTGGCAACTTCACCTGTTGCTTCAAAGCATTGGCCTATTATTTGTATAGCCAATAGTGAAATAGAGATTCGCCGTAGGGTTTATAAATTTCATAACAGCTGCAGTTGGCTTGACAAAAAGACCAGATGTGCTTTCTGACAGCAAGTTCGAGCAGATTTTCTCACTCGTTTACCTTGTGCATTGACCATTAGATTAGATATACCCTTGTTTAGCAATGGATTATTGGCCATATATAATTATGTCCTAGTCTCTGTATTAGAATACAACAGAAAATAAGCACGATCAGGAATGGTCTTTTTGGAAGGGTAGCCACTTTTTTGTACCGGGCACCAGGTGAAAAGGCTAAGATATGCTTACAAAGATTGGAATGAAGTATATTATGTAGTGATTAATCCAAGTTTAAAATTTGTGGGTACAATCATTGACAATATATTATATATGGTCATTATACCATTGCTAAAACAACAAAGCTAATGTTGGCCTAATATTTTTGCACAGTACTGCATGTCTAAGCGAGCGGGCCCAGGACAGTACACCAGTCCAGCAGATATTTTGCCAAGCTGGGAGGGCCTGGGACTGTGGTGGCTTAGCAGTTAGGCTACTGGACTATGAACCAGAGGGTCCAGGGTTCAAATCCCGCCTCTGCCAAGCTGCCACTCTTGGGTCCCACAATTGCTTAGATTGTAAGACTGTACCAACTGTAAGTCACTCTGGATAAGGGCTTCTGCTAAGAGACATAAATGTAAGTGTAAATGGAAGGCAGCAGCAGGATTCAAACCCAGGTTCCTGCGGTGGTGGGCTAAAGCACTGAACCAATTCCACTGACAGTTCCATGAACGAGTGCTAATATTCGGTACTGATAAATTAATTCATGTCAACCTTTTTTATCTGGCTGAGCTCTACATATTGTTTTGCCACTCATTCAGTTCTTAGTTCTTCAAGCATAACCCTCTGCTACAGCCACTAACAACCTTTATTGTCATTCAGCAACATTCCATTTTAATGCATCTTACCTCCAGCAGGCAGGGTGACACAGGTGGCGCCGTTCTGGCATGACACCCCGAGACAGGGGTCAGGATACAGCACGCAGCCCGGCTTCACCTCACTGATGACAGCCACTTCACCATAGTGGCTCCTCTTGCTTTGCAGCTGCAGCTCATTGCCGTTCAGTTCCACAGCATCCAAGCAGCCCTGGAAGCCATCAAGCAGTCGTGGGCGTCCAAGCCTACCTTTCTGTGGCACTTGAGCTCCAAAAAACAGTGAGTTTTCACTGCCCATTGGCCAGAGTCGGACAGGGGCCTGAGCAGCATGCCAGCGTTCCACATAGCTGTCATCCAGAGAAAGTAGTGTATAGTTGTGGGTCAGTTCCAGTGCCACAACATGCCACACACCGTCATTGATGGGGCGACCAGAGATGCCTAGAACATCCAGGATGTTGGCACAGTCCAGCTGAAACCACAGACGGCCTTCCTCGATCTGAATAGACAATATTCAAGTGATGTGTGTACAACTGCACTGCAAAAGCACTCTCAAGAACCACCACTATGGTGACCCAGGTATGAGTCCTGATGAGGTTTGAATGAAGGTACTATAAACCCACTTTAACAGTTTTTGGCCAGACCCTGAAGCGTGTACAAAATACACTCACTGACAAAAAACTAACCCACCAAGAAGTTGTTGGAGTCAAATCAAATGAGTCTGTATGTGTATGAATGTAATGATGATATATGTAAGTGCTTACAACATTAGAGTGAAAGGATCAGTTTACTGGGGAAAGCTGTATAACTGAGAGGAGACTCTAGTACCCTCTTGGACCATCTCTGGCCTTGATGCAAGATGAGATCCAGTTGGCCATGGAGACGTACAGATTCTGTATGGTATCCTGTGGCACATTTGCCCACAGATGTTGCAGCTGGGCCTGTAGATCCTGCACACTCATAGGATGCTGAAGCCTGAGTCCCAGCTGGTCCCATAAATGCTCGATTGGTAAGAGACACTCCTGGAAACCCTTGGTCTGTGTGTGGGCGAGCATTATCCTGCTGAATAATGCCAACTGGAATCCTTGCCATGTGGCCGCAGGATGTCCTGCACATATCGTTGATCTGTTAGTGTCCCTCGTATCACTACTACCAGCTGTCTTATGCAATGGCTCCCCAGACCATTACAGTTACATTGCAGTTAGGGCAGTGTGTCACTCACTAACTTGAAAGTGCTCACCATACTCCATACTCCAACACGACCATCATCGGCTCCCAAACAGAACCCGAACCTGGATTCGTCACTAAAGACGATATGGTTCCAATCCACAGCAGTCCAGGGTTCTCATTCATGACACCACTGCAAACAAAGGCAATGGTGGCTGGCTGTCAATGGCAGGACACATAATGTGTGCCATGACAATGACTTTCCTTCTGCTAAGTGCCTGGAAATGGTCCGAGACAGGGGTGTGTAATAAAGGTGCCAGCTGTGTCTGAATGGCAGACAATGAAACTGTGGGAGCTGCTCATGCTTGTCGGCGAATCGAACAATATTCTCTACTGGTGGTCTGTCTGCGCCACCTGGAGCCTGTTTGCCGTGTGTTTGCCCTCACGGAATCACTGTTTCAAACATCCTAACAGCTAGGTAAGATGGTGAACAATTTGTCAAAATGAGCATCCTGTTTATCTCAGTCCAATGATGCGCCCCCTCTCAAAGTCTGTCAACTTTGCAAAATGTCTTTGAGTATGTCATTTTGTCTAGCGGTCAACAATCTCTCATCAAGAGGTACTCTACCCAAAAGTAGCATCAGAGCCTTTTTATAGGGCAACAGGGGAAGCACTTTTACTCCCACTTGTGGCAAGACCCAGTGTGTAATCAGACCACAGCTGTAATCATTTACATACATTCCTGAGATATGACGGCATGCCGAGTTTCACAGCAATCCGATGTTTCTATCTGGGTGTGTTATTTTTTGTCAAGGAGTATATGTGAAGAGTATAGACAGAAATCATGTTACAGTGGTGTGAAAAAGTGTTTGCCCCCTTCCTGAGTTCCTATTTTTTTGCATGTTTGTCACACTTAAGTGTTTCGGAACATCAAACCAATTTAAATATTAGTCAAAGACAACACAAGTAAACACAAAATGCAGTTTTTAAATGAAGGTGTTTATTATTAAGGGAGAAAAAAATCCAAACCTACATGGCCCTGTGTGAAAAAGTGATTGCCCCTAAACCTAATAACTGGTTGGGCCGCCCTTAGCAGCAACAACTGCAACCAAGAATTTGTGATAAACTTACAATGAGTCTGTTACAGCATTGTGGAGGAATTTTGGTCCTACTGCAGAACCCAAGTTCGTTTCAGCTTGAGGTCACGAACAGGATTTTTTGGTAGACAGCAGAATTCATAGATCCATTTATTACAGCAAGTCTTCCAGGTCCTGAAGCAGCAAAACAGCCCCAGACCATCACACTACCACCACCATATGTTACTGCTGCTATAATGTTCTTTTTCTGAAATGCTGTGTTACTTTTACACCAGATGTAATGGGACACACCTTCCAAAAAGTTCAACTTCTGTCTCGTCAGTCCACAGAATGTGTTCGCTGAGCTTTAATGTTCTTTTTGCTCAGCAGTGGTTTTCATCTTGGAACTCTGCCATGCAGGCCATTTTTGCCCAGTCTCTTTCTTATGGTGGAGGCATGAACACTGACCTTAACTGAGGCAAGTGAGGTCTGCAGTTCTTTGGATGTTGTTGTGGGGTCTTTTGTGACCTTTTGGATGATCTCTTGGGGTAATTTTGGTCGGCCGGCCACTCCTGGGAAGGTTCACCACTGTTCCATGTCTTTGCCATTTGTGGATAATGGCTCTCACTGTGGTTTGCTGGAGTCCCAAAGCTTTAGAAATGGCTTTATAACCCTTTAGACTGATAGATCTTAGTTACTTTCTTTCTCAGTTGTTCCTGAATTTCTTTGGATATCGGCATGGTGTGTAGCTTTTAAGGATCTTTTGGTGTCCTTCACTTTGTCAGGCAGGTTCTATTTAAGTGATGTCCTGATTGAGAACAGGTGTTTCAATAATCATGGCTGGGTGTGGCTAGAGACCGTGAACTCAGGTCTGATAAACCATAGTTAAGTTATGTTTTAACAAGGTGGGGGGGGGCATTTAGGTTTGGATTTTTTTCACCCTTAATAATAAACATCTTCATTTAAAAACTGCATTTTGTGTTTAGTTGTGTTGTGTTTGACTAATATTTGAATTGGTTTGATGTTCCAAAACACTTTAGTGTTACAAATATGCAAAAAAATAGGAAATCAGGAAGGGGGCAAACACTTTTTCACACCACTGTATGTAAAATGGGTTGGAAAAGGGAATTGGTCTGGAAAATGACATACATTAAAGATGTTAAAGGTCACCAGACTTCAATTCCAACAAACTGTAGTTTATCGTGTGGGCTCGCTAACCTTTAGCATGGTACAGGGCTCGGCATGGCTGTACATTATCACTCCTTTGCTCTGCAAGGTTCGGATCTTCAGACCAAGCTTAATGCCGAGACTCTTATTGTTCTCAGTTACTCGGTATTTTATATAGCTGTTCCCTGCAAAACTCAGAGATGTCTGACCTAATAACACAACAATAAACACACACAAAATAATCACTCATATTCACACAGGCGTTGTCAAACTTCATGTTCCTTGTTAAAGGGGAAATGCAATTTTGACCCATTTTTCACTAAAGATATCACCAATGTAGCCTGATAAACATGATTCTGTCTTCAAATATTCCCACTGTCAGATTTCTCTAACCTGCACATTGGTCAAGAGTGTCAGGCAGGCACTGGCAGACAGATGGCGCCGTTGGACCACTGCGTACACACTGCATATCAACAGGACATGACTGGCCTTCACAAAGCTGGAACGATGGCAGGCACGTTCCACCTGCCAGAGGGATAATGAGTTAGTTTATAACCTCTCTGAAGCAAATGATTAGCAGCTGAAATGTAAGCAAATGTTCATTTTACAGGAAATAAACGACATGCCAAATAGCAGCTATTAGTAAGTTATTAGTAACTAATTAGTACCAAATACTAACCTAGCTCAGCCTGTACAAACAAGTCTAACAGCTAACTATACATGCTAGATATTTCCGGCTTGATGCAATTATCTATTGAATAGTCTGTTTGAACTTTGCCTTACGCATTTCCAGTTTCTATATTCCCATGAAAACATTATGTAGGACAATTACATGCCCCATTAAATACTTTGTGCCTGTACTTTTTAGCTAACCGTCAGCCTCACCAGGAGAAGTGGAAACTGAGACATTGAAGATGTTATTTATGCATGCAACATTTGGTTGGGCATAGTTTGGTTTTCTAACATGAGGATCACAAGTGCAGGAGGGCAGCTCAAGTCAGACAGATGACCTCGGTCGGTGGGAGGGTGGGAGTTTGGCATCTGCGGCGTTCAAGTGAATGTTAACACATAAACATGTACTCTTAACTCTCCAGTGTGCTCAATCCTGGTGTTTGTGGTCAAATCTGTCTAGGTCCCTAACAAATGTTACTACCAAATCTTTTCTAGTCAATATCACAAGACTTGTTTTCACTTCAATTTCAGTGGCTAGACAGATCTGACTGGGGCACCACAGACCTTACAAATTACATAAAAAGCCAATTAAACAAGTCATGAATAATTCAGGGCGGCTTGTTAGATGGCCTCACAGCAGGAAGGTCCTGGGTTCGATCCCCAGGTGGAGCTGTCTGGGTTTGCATGCCCTCGCCTCATCCGCGTGGGTTTACTCCAGGTACTCTGGCTTCCTCCCACAGTCCAAAAACATGTGTTAGGCTAACTGATGTCTCTAAAGTGCCCCGAGTGAGTGTGTGAGTGCGCATGCCCTACGATGGATTGGCACCCTGTCTAGGGTTGTTCCTGCCTTGCGTCCTGTGACGCTGCCTGGGCACCCGCGACCCTGTTCAGGATAAAGCGGATAAGAAAGTGAGTGAGTGATCATTAATTTAGTGTATTTATATCAAATGATTTGGGTACAGTGGAGCAGCAGAAAATCAGCTCTCTGCTCATTCTATAATCACTCCACTCTGGCAATTTCTTTTTTTCTGCTTTCTGCTCACTCTCCAGCCAAAAACATTCTGTGTTCACTCGGTACCCGCTCTGCTCTGGGTGTGGCTTTGAAAGTGTAAAACTGGTGGCGACACCAAAAGAAGTGTTACCCTGTCTGCCCATTAAATTATCAATGGCCAATGCTGTATGCTGTATTTAAATTCAATTTTGGAAACATCTAATCACGTTACACTGGAGCGGTATGGGAGCAATCTTAGAATGAGAGAGAACACTGATGCTCCAACTTTGTAAAAAGCTGCTCCTCGCTCCATCCAAAACTCGTTCCCTCCCACTCCGCACCGCCCACATGCTCTGATTTATATGCATTGTCTGGACAGGGAGATGCCAGAAACCATAGTTATAATAGAGGAAAATACCAAATTGGCTCAAATTGAGGACATGCAAACTCCACACAGGTGGAGTCCGAGGTCGGGATCAAACAGAGCTGTGAGGCGACTGCTCTAATCACATGCCGCGCTGCCGCCCTTATGGCGGTCTGTGTTTTGCTGATGTGAGTGGATCAGACACAACAGTGCTGCTGAAGTTTTCAAACAATGCATTCACAACATGCCTTACTGTCGTTGGCTTTGGCTGTTGCTATGGCAAGGCACGACATAAAGAGAAGATTCGAAATAATGCAAAGACACACAGTGTATAGTGAAAGTCTAGAAAGCAAAGAATGCACAGCCAAACCATTTTAGGCTATTTAAAATTCCCAGCCGGACAAATTGTTTAGATCCAAAAAAAAAGGGAAATCTGGGAAAAGGGACATATGGTCACTCCATGGAACATGGATATTTGTGAACCAACCTGGGCATGTGCAGCTCTCTGTGCGACTGAAGCTTGGCAAGATGAAGCTCACTTTGGAGGTACTGTGGGTGATGAAAGCGCCAGGATCCAGCCTCAGGCTAGCTTCGCACACCTCCTCACCACAGTCCAATTCTCCCGAGCAGCTCTGGTCCAGTATGCTGAGCAGTCGGAGACCTGCTCCAAGCTTCTCCTGAAGCTTGTCCAGCTTCAATACCAGCTCCCCAGGCCCAAGATAGCCACCATCCTGTGCCTCCACTACTAAAAGTACATCTAGCTGGGAAGACTGTGCCACTGCTTGCACCCCTATGAAGTGCAATGGCTCCAGATTTTGTGCCACTCCTGCACCACCTAGGTACTCTGCAGTGTTTCTTTTACATGTTTCATATACATGCCCACAAAGTCCTCAGGAGAGAGGCCCTGGAAGCGAAGCATGACTGCATTCTGCACCATCTCCTCTGTGGCAAGCTCTACCTGCACCTTCACACCCACCGTCTCGGAGAACTGGCCATCACTGACTGTGACATTCATGAAGTATCTGAAAAAGGTAGTTGGAAAGACAAGATGTTCATGAGGATATATATATACAAATGTAAAGCAAGAGGACAAATAGAACAAGTAGGGAAAAAAAAACATAATACAAACCACAGGAAACTAGCCAAGAAACAAGCAGAAAGCAACCTTTGCACACATCACTATTGCACACTGCTACCTGCCAGGCTCCAGTCCATTCATGGCCACAATCTTGCCATCTTGCCGGTTGATCTTAAACAGACTCTTTGGCTGAGACCACTGAGTGAAGGTCAACACGTCATTCTCATCTCGGTCACTGGCATAGATTTTGCCAATGATGCCACCAGGAAACGTGTCCTCCACCATCACCATACTGATCTCCAGAGGAAAGGCCACAGGCTTAAAGACGCTGCTCCCAATCACACGCACCAACACAAAGGAAGACGAGAACAAACGAGGCTTTCCAGAGTCCCATGCCTTAAAGGAAAAATGCAATAAAAGGAATTATGTTAGAAAATAATACATTTTAAGTACTTTTATATGTATATATAGAGTGGGGCAAAAAGGTATTTAGTCAGCCACTGATTGTGCAAGTTCTCCTACTTAGAAAGATGAGAGAGGTAATTTTCATCATAGCTACACTTCATCTATGAGAGACAAAAGGAGAAAAAAATTTTAGGAAAAATCACATTGTAGGATTTGTAAAGAACTTAATTGTTAAATTATGGTGGAAAATAAGTAATTTGGTCAATAAATTTGGTTCAGCTCAGTACTCTGATAACATAACCTTTGTTGGCAATGACAGAGGTCAAACGTTTTCCTGTAAGTCGCTTCACCAGGTTGGCACACACTGTAGCTGGTATTTTGGCCCATTCCCTCCATGCAGATCTCCTCTAGAGAGCAGTGATGTTTTGGGGCAACACGGACTTTTCATTCAACTCCTTCCTCAAATTTTCTATGGGCTTGAGGTCCTGGAGACTGGCTAGGCCACTCCAGACCTTGAAATGCTTTTTTAACAGGCCCTCTCGTTGCCCGAGTGGTGTGGGGGGTGTGTTGGGATCATTGTCATGCTGGAAGACCCGCCACGTTTTCCAATCTTCAATGCTCTCACTGATGGAAGGAGGTTTTGGCTTCTTAAAATCTCACGATACATGGCCCCGTTCATTCTTCCCTTAACACGGATCAGTCGTCCCTGTCCCTCTCTGCAGAAAAAACAGCCCCAAAGCATGATGTTTCCACCCCCATACTTCACAGTAGGTATGGTGTTATTGGAATGCCACTCAGCATCCTTTTTCCTCTCAGTTGAGTTTTATTACCAAAAGTTCTGTTTTTGGTTTCATCATCACCCACATGATATTATCCAAATCCTCTTCTGGATCATCCATATGCTCTCTGGCACACTTCAGACGGGCCTGGACATGTTCCTGGCTTAAAGCAGGGGGGCACGCCTGGCACTGCAGGATCTGAGTCCCATTCTCGGCGTAGTGTGTTACGGATGGTAGCCTTTGTTACTTTGGTCCAGGCTCTCTGCAGGGTCATTCATCAGGTCCCTCCGTGTAGTTCTGGGATTTTTTGCTCACCGTTCTCATGATTCATTTTTGAGACCCCACGGGATGAGATCTTGCGTGGGGCCCCCAGATTGAGGGAGATTATCAATGGCCTTGCGTGTCTTCCATTTTATCACAAACAGTTGCTCCCACAGTTGATTTATTCACACCAACCTGCTTGCCTATTGTAGATTCACTCTTCACACAGCCTGCTGCAGGTCTACAATTTTCTTTCCTGGTGTCCTTCACAGCTCTTTGGTCTTGGCCATGGTTGAGTTTGGAGTCTGGACTGTTTGAGGCTGTGGACAGGTGTCTTTATACAGATAAACGAGGTCAAAACAGGTGCCATTAATACAAGGAAACATAGTGGAGGCCAGAAGAGCTTCTTAACGAAGAAGTTACAGGTCTGGTGAGAGCCTGAAATCTTGCTTGTTTGTGGGTGACCAAATACTTATTTTTTCACATGATGTACAAATAAATTCTTTAAAAATCCTACAATATGATTTCTCTGGATTTTTTCGCTCATTTTGTCTCTCATGGTTGAAGTGTTACCTATGATGAAAATTACAGACCTCTGTCATCTTTCTAAGTATGAGAAGTCTGCAGCAATCAGTGGCTGACTAAATACGTTTCTGCCACACTGTTATATATATATACATATATATACTGTAATATATCTATAGAATAAAAATCAAAGTTTCTGAATCCTTTAGAATTTTTGTATATTTCTGCTAAAATATGACCTAAAAATATCATCAGATGTCACATAAAGTCCTAAAGGATATAAAGAGAACCCGTTTAAACAAAATGAGTGACAAAACTATTATACTTGGTCATTATGTATTGAGGAAAAAGATCCAATTTACGTTATGAGTGGCAAGTATGTGAAACCCTTTGGCGTTCCATTTCAGTATCTGGTGTGACCCCCCTGTTGCAGCAATAACTGCAGCTAAACGTTTTTCCTGTAAGCTGTTGATATTCCCTGCACACCCGGCTTGGAGGAATTTTATTTAGCCCTTCTCATACAGAACAGCTTCGCTCTGGGATGTTGGTGGGTTTCCTCACATAGCTGCCGCTTCATCAGCTCCTTCCACAACATTTTCGATTGGATTAAGGTCAGGACTTGTCTTGGCCATTCCAAAACATTACCTTCATTCTTCTGTACCATTCTTTGGTAGAACGGCTTTTGGTGCTTAGTGTCGCTGTTTGCTGCATACCACCTTCTCTTGGATTCAGTTCTATGGCAGATGGTCCTGATATTTTTCCCTTTAGAATTCTCTGATATAATTTCAGAATGCATTGTTTCATCAAGAATGACAAGCCGTCCTGGCCGATGCAGCAAAAACAGCCCCAAACCATTGATCCTCACCACCACCAATGTTTTTCACACAGAATGAGATAAAAGTCTTAATGCTGGAATGCAGCGTTTTTTCCTTTCTCCAAACATACCGTTTTTTCTTTAACCAAAAAGGTTCTACTTTTGGTCCATCTATCCACCAAAAACCTTCTCCAATAGCCTTCTGGCTCGCCACCGTGATCTTTAGCAACTGCAGACGCAGCATGTTCTTTTTGGAGAGCAGTGGCTTTTCTCCTTGCAACCCTGCCATGCACACCATTTTTGTTCATGTTCTTCTGATGGTGGGACTCATGAACATTTACATTACCCAATGTGAGAGAGGCCCTTCAGTTGCTTACAGTCCCAGGGCTCCTTTGTGCCCACCAACTATTACATCTTGCTTCTTGGAGTGAATCTTTGTTCCAATCAACTTGCAGTGGAGTGCCAAACTGGCCTGGAGGAAAAGCCAGGTTATTTGCCCCCACACAGAGTGAGGAGACGGTAAGCAAGGCCAAAAAATCCCAAGGATCACTGTTTTAGATTAACAGAAAAACACAGGTGTCAAGTGTTACCCTGGATAGGACACTTTGGGTCCACTAAGTCTCCAAAACTACAATCAAGGTATCACCTCCCATGTTCCAATTATTTGCAAAGGTTTATTTGGAAGCACATGGTTTAAGCACATGTAAGCACATGGTTATATGGAGGTGGGCCTGTGGCCTTGTAGGGCTGTTTTTCGTCCTCCAAATGCCTGGTACCCTTCTTAGGGTACATGGCATCATGGACTATTATCCTTCATGAACACATTACAACAGAAAATCTGTCTGGCTTCTGTAAGAAACTGAAAATGGGATCTCCCAGCAGGACAAAATTGTCTAAAAAAGCAAACACAAAAATGGTTTACTGACAGAAATTAAGATGACAGTCCCTCTTGTCTAAAGCCCAGATAAACCTGCAGTTGAGGAATCTCAAATTCCCCTGCTTGCATTCCCCAACCTTGAAACATGTTATAAGAGAAGATTAAGTACTGTTTCACAATAGGGAGGTTTCCCAATATACTTAAATTCAGGGGTACCAATAACTGTAACACAGGGGTTTTTGTTAAAAATTATTTCTTGATGAGGGACTTTTTCCCCTCAGACTAAATTTACATCAGTTAAAGATTTTTCTCCATTTTCAGTTTAAGATTATTCATCAAATGGGGATTTTCTTTTTACTCATCTTTACCAGGGGTGCCAATAATTATGGAGGAGACTATTTACCAAAACGAAACCATATTATAGTGCTCAGGTGGCGCAGCAATCTAAGAAGCCAGCCCACCACCGCAGAGATCCTGGTGCAAGTCCCAGCATTGTCCTCTGGCCAGGACAGGCATTGCATTCAGACACGATTAGCTGGGGAAACATCCTCTAGCTCTGTAACATCAACCCCTGCCCAGCCTTGCAATGGATTGGCCTTGTGTTCCCCAGGATTGGCAAAGGAGCAGATAGAAATATGTGGAAACAGTGTGTGTTTGTGTGTGGGTGTGTGTGCCCATGTTTATATTACATTGTGGGGATCAAATGTCCACACAAGGAGGACAGAAAGATCTGACCTTTTTGACATTGAGGAGAGCTGTTGCTGGTCCTCATGGGGTTAACTGCTTTTTTACACAAACTACAACTTTCTTTTGCAAAACCAAAAGAGCCAAAAGATTTGCCAAAAGGTTCAGGTGAGGGTTAGGTGTAGGTGTAGAGTTAATTAGCTACAGTAATCTATAGAATGAATAGTAGTCAGTGGACCCCCAAAGAAAGAGAGACAAATGTGTGTGAGACTTTTCTTGCTATACTTGTGAGGACCAAATGTCCCTACAATGATAGGAAAACCTGGAAATTTGGACTATTTGACTCACTTCTTTACCTGATTTTTCACTTAAACGTTTTTGAGAAAAACCAAAAGAGCCAAAAGATTTGCTTTAGGCTACCGAGGTTAAGGTTAGGGTTAGCAGTAGGTGTAGATCTAGCATTAGCTGCAGTTGTTCTTCATCGTCATTCGTGTCAATGGAAAGTCCTCACAAGGACAGCAAGACAAACGTGTGTGTGTGTGTGTGAGCTTCTCTTCTTGTGATGCTGTTTAGCAAATATTCTTCAATATTCTTCAAATCTGCTCTGTGTTGGTTAGGTTACTAAATGACAGAAGAGAAATGGAGGATGTGGGAATACTCATGATGCATGATGCTAATGCTAGTAATTCAGATGGCAGGATTCAACTGTATTTATATTCATTTGAAAGTAAAAGCACCTGAATCTCGAGTGTGTACTCCCGAGTGGCAGCTGGGCCAAACACTCTATTTGAGCGCAGCACTCCATTCTGGTCCAGAATGAACACATTGCCCTTGTTCCCAGACACAATGCGGAACTCAAATGGACTTCCGTTTCTTGGAGAATCTT
The DNA here is from genome assembly GCA_025084515.1 of Ancistrus triradiatus. Classification (NCBI taxonomy): domain Eukaryota; kingdom Metazoa; phylum Chordata; class Actinopteri; order Siluriformes; family Loricariidae; genus Ancistrus; species Ancistrus triradiatus. The sequence continues at coordinate 28,003 of JAJAGP010004063.1, read as the reverse complement.
TATCAGAGACGGACAGTGTCAGGATGGTGGTACCTGCAGGTTTGTTAAGCTGAAAAAACATTGATAAAACATTATACAGAAAATTTAGGGTTTTTTTTCATATTATTAAATGAGTTTCTTAACACAATACTAATATGTAGATTCTGAAACTACTGAAGCATTTGGTAACAGGAACCGATATCCAGAAGTCTGAGACCAATACTGAAAATTCTAATTTTATACAGTGTCTTACATTACAAGTCACATAATCACCATAACAAATGAAATGAAAAGTGGAATCTCTGAAAAATAAATCTTAAATGAGTTTTAAAAATACATTTCAGGATTATGTAGTATTTGATATGTTTCCCATTTGCTGTTATGGCAGCATGGACTCTAACTGACATAAACTCCACATATTTGTGATGTGATGATCCATGTTATCCCATCATGATTTCATAATATTCCAAAGAGCATCTTGTGATGATACTGAATGTTCAGCTGTCTCTGTCTTCAAGAGCCTCCATCAATGTTCAGTGTGGTTTAGGTCAGGTGACTGTTGAAGAAAGTCCATGACAGTCAGTACTCCTTCATCTATTTTGAACTTCTAGAAGGTATTCCAAAGCTTTAAGGTGTTTTGGGTCATTATGTTTCTCCACAAGGATCCAAACAAGCCCTTTCACTAGTACTATCACATCTTCTGTTTCAGCTTCAATAGAGATGTCTACATTTAAGCTCCAGGCTTTATCTAATCACCTTCAGTCATAAACTTAGTACAGGATGATTTGGTCCTTTGAAACTTACAAGCTATTTAAACCAATTTGCTGCACCAAATAAACATTGATTAGTATCATCAACAAAAAGATACCGATGGAATCTTAAGTTAACAAGATTGATGCTGTTATTAAGGTGAAGGGATTAGCTATGGAATAAGCTCCCCATGTCTGATCGGGATTCAGACACATTTCCAATCTTTATATCTAGATTTAAAATGAGTTTACTGACACAGGCTTTTTTGTAAGTCTCTTTAGAATTGGACGTAAGACTCTGGGCCTGGGGTCTGAGATCTAGAGTTGTTTCTGGCCTGCCTGCCCTATCATTCTCTCTGGCTGTCCCAAACTTATTGGGAAGGGTGTGTTGGGGAGGATTACAGGGCTCTGATAGGCTTCAGTCCTCTATGAGTACAGAGTTTTGTGATGCTCTGAAATGTTTGGATGCTGTTGACGCTAACGTCTCACGGGAATCCCTGTTAGCCTGTTAGCTTTCTGGTTCTCCCTTTCTAGTTATGCAATTGTCGAAGCCTCATGCCGCTATAAGAGCTGTTTTTCTGGAACCAGTTCCAGCCCTCAGACCTGTACTCAGACCACATCAGAGGACTCCAAAGTCCAATGGCATGAAGATGCCACAACTCTAACATGATGACATGGAAATCTTCAGTGATGGCACTTATGCTGGATTAAATAATGCCCAGAGACTCACTTATATTCCATATTTATCCTCTGCATGTTTAACCAAATTATTTTTATACCTTTATATTTATGTTATTCAGTTACATTCTTACACATAACACTAGGCTGCCTAAGGACATTGGGTCCATTTTTGAGTCTTGGTCCTCCCAAGGTTTCTTCCACATCACATAGAGGCAGTATCTCCTTACCACTGTTGCCTTAGGCAGAAGTCATTTTGGGGCTGTGGGCCTTGATGTTTTGTAAAGCTGCTTTAAGACAATGTTCTACTGTGAAAAGTGCTATATACAACCCCAAATCAGAAAAGTTGGGACGGTATGGAAAATGTAAATGAAAAAATGTTCTTTACATTTACTTTGACTTTTATTTAATTGCAGACAGGATTTGAGTGATCTCTTGGAGTGATCTTTGTTGGTCGGCCACTCCTGGGGAGGGATTGATTGAGAACACCTGACTCTAATTTCACCTTCAAATTAACTGCTAATCCTACAGGTTCACATACTTTTGCCACTCACTAATATGTAATATTGGATCATTTTGGAACTGGGTTCTCTTTATCTACTTTTAGGACTTGTGACTTATGATCTAATTACGAGAGTAACCATCAAAGAAAATGAGCTGTTTGGGTTTTTGGAAAGGAGGTTACATACGAATAAGTGCCATTTAATTAAAATTTGTTTATTCATATTACTTAATTTCTTTTTATTTTATACATAAAAATGCAGAGGTGTTAGATTTGGAGATGTGCTCCAAATAAGAGAGGTACCAGATCTTGTTCTGTCAGGATTAAGCACTGCACTGCTGTACTATTTTGCAAATTTATTTATTGTCGCCTTTATAAGTGTAGCCTAAGGATGCACTGAAACTGTAATTTTGATTTAGAGACCGTGTATGTCTGTTATTTCAAATAAGATTTTGACGCATTCTTTGACGCATCAGCATTTAACTGCGCTAATTAAATGAAAAGCTAAAAATAGGGTAGTGTTTTATGGTATTAATTAGTACTGTGTTGTCTCTAGTAGTCTTGTGGTGTTATGTAACACCTGAAGGTCCTGGAGAAACACTGTGTCATATCACTGTGTGTTGTGTATATGGTTGAAATGACAGTAACTTGAACTTGAACTTGAATTAACGGGTATTAATGAGGGAAAAAAGATTTAATAATGGTGTCATGTTGAACAGGTGATGTCAACAGGTAATTGTAATAATGATTTGGTACAACATCCATGAAAGGCTGAGTCTTTGATGAGCGAAGATGTCCTTCAAAGAAAGATTTCCATACCATTCCGACTTTTTCCGATTCGGTGTTGTAAATACATCTGATATACAGTGGTGCTTGAAAGTTTGTGAACCCTTTAGAATTTTCTATAGTTCCAATTAGGCCTTCAGTTGCTTAGAAGTTACCCAGGGGTCCTTTGTGACCTCACCAACTATTACACGCCTTGCTCTTGGTGTGATCTTTGTTGGTCGTCCACTCCTGAGGAGGGTAACAACGGTTTTGAATTTCCTCCATTTGTACACAATATTTATTGTGTAATATTTGTGTCTCATTTGTTTACCTGGGTTCTCTTTATCTACTTTTAGGACTTGTGTGAAAATCTGATGATGTTTTAGGTCATATTTATGGAGAAATATAGAAAATTCTAAAGGGTTCACAAACTTTCAAGCACCACTGTAAAGAAGATATGACACATGACTAATATTTGTCTAATGAGCTTACATTTAAAATTGCTGTACGGATGTATTTTAATATAAGGAAGACAGCACACACCTGAATGACTGCTGAAGCATTTGCTGGGGAAAACACTGGTGCATTATCATTCACATCAGCAATCTCAATGTTTACAGCCACTGTGGTGGACATGGCAGGCGATCCACTGTCAAATGCCTGGACTGAGAGCATATAGCTGGAGATCTTGAGTAAACGAGACAGAAGCTTGGTTTTCCTACATCCTGAGGTGAACACATACTGTATGCACAAATGCTATACATCTCTACAAAGACTTGAAGCTAGCAGACATATCAGTCAGGTAAGTTTATCAAAAGCGATATTACACTCATCGGTGATATGGACCTGCATTCTGACATCCTTAGCTACAAACAATAATCTCCCTGTAAAATATACAACTCAGACTGGAAAAGCACAAGCACCAAATCATTTGTCAAGTCTGCTAACTCTTGGTTAAACACATGTTTAAAGCTCTGACCTTCTCTCTATCAAGTGCTTTGTTGACTTTCAGAAGCCCAGTCACAGGGTCGATCCAGAACTGGTTCCCTGGGTCTCCTCTTAAGACTGAATAAGTAATATGTCCATTGACTTGACTGTCAAGGTCTTCTGCTAACAACTTCACATCACAAGTAGACATAATTCACAAAACAGTTAGCTTGATTACTGCACACTGACATCATGTAAATAATGCAACGTAGGCAGTTAATTTGTGAAAATCACTAAGTAATGTCGATAAAAAGTGAAAAGAGGTTCATTAAGCACTAATGATCAATGAGCCAGCATTACCCTGGTGACTGCCACTCCGATGGCAGCATCTTCACTGATCAGGATGTTGTAAACATCCTCGCTAAAAGAAGGCGCGTTATCATTAACATCCATGACATCGATGCTTACGATGGTGGAGGCTTTCAGAGGAGGAGTTCCCCCATCCACAGCTTCAACTTTGAGGAAAAAGTCTTTACATACCTCATGGTCCAAATCATCAGAGACAGAGATGCTGCCTGCAGTGATGGGAAATGACAATGAAAACAATCCATATGCTTTATTACTGTATATTTCTTTTATAAAGTTCCATATCTCATACGTCAGACTCATATCTATTAAGACAGAGTCCCTTTGCACTGTATTCCCTACTGTAACAAACTAGAATCACAACATCATTAGCAAATGCATTACAAGTTAAATCAAGTGTATTACAGCAACGAAAACAGTGTAGTCTACGGGCACCCGGCCAGGGCTCAAGTTAAGAAATGCTATTATATCTAGTGTGGCTTATGGATCATGCATAATTCAATTCCTTTACCCACTCAAATGTTCCACCGCACATAAATGTCCTGCCCTTGCAACCCTCGAATTAAGATGCATTGTTAAAATTCTCCTGAAGCTCTTGTCCTTTTATTCAGGCAGAGAGTGGAATGTCAAAAGCTCAATTTGCTTACAGTCTGGGACCCTGGGTGGAATTGTTGGGCCTCATCCATGAAGGTCCAGGAGAAACAATTTGCGTGCAAATCGTTTGTAAATCCCCTTTGCAAAAGTGTTTGTAGTCTCAAAAGTTGACTTGATTTTTGCACAATTTTAGAGCCAGCTTTGAGAAGGGAGCTTGAGAAGTGCAGATCCCATGCTCTTCCTGTACAGCTGCTGTCTGTGCTTGGATTTTTGCCTCGCTACACCAAATTCCCTGGAAGTCAAACAGACTTTCGGTGTCATTGCAAACTTCCCAAACGTCATTGGGGCATCCGTCTGCACACGCATTTGAATCAAGGCACGATCTAATGAAGCATTTGCATACGTAAATAGGAAGAACTGCCATTCAATCAATGTGCAATTGATCGGTGATGAGAAATGCTATCTTCTAAATGTCGTGGCCAGATGGCCAGGTGGAGCTTATGACAATTTCATCCTGTGACACAGCTCGGTGGGCAGATGTTTTGAGAGTGGTGCTGTAAGAGATAACTGGCTCATTGTTAAGCAAACATAAGGGGCTGGAACATTGTAGGTTTATTCATATAGCCTACATGGAATTTGCTGCCAAGCCACTTTTTTAGGACCTGAAACAGCACTGTGGGCTCTCAAAAATAAAAGGTGTAATACCACAACATCAATTTCCACATTGGAATAGTTTTTGTTTTGCTTTTTTTCTGAGAAATCTTTTGTCTCAGCTTTTTGCTGTGTTTCCTCAGTCCAAAGGCTTCATTTGTTATTCGTGGGTGTGGTCATGATATATGTAAATGATGTGCATCTGTGCCCAATTTGCAAGCCAATGGCCTTCATAAACATACACACGTTCTACTCATAAATCTGGTGTTTACGCAGCGTTCGTGAAGTTAGGGGAAAGTTTTTCGTAAGGCCCCTGTACTCCCAGTTTGCTCATGTTTTAACAAAGGTTTCATGAATGAGAACCGTTTTGTTTGTGTCACTTTTCTCACCTGTGGCCTCATCAATTGCAAACTTCCCCAGTTCATTTCCTGCAGTAATACTGTAGTAGATCTCAGCATTGACTCCGATGTCTTTGCTGGAGGCAGAAACCCTCAGAAGCTCTGTCCCCACAGCTACATCCTCAGGCACTGTAACAGCATAGTCCTGCTTTTGAAAGACTGGTGGGTTATCATTTACATCCAGAACCATGACTGTGAGGTCGACTTGTGTGGAGAGGCAGCCTTCCGTCGCAGCCCTGTCTGCAGCCTGAACCCTCACCCGGTACAAGTCTCTGAGCTCTCGATCCAGAGGCATCTCAAGCATCACCACTCCAGAAAAGGGATCAATCGAGAAAGCACCATCAGAATCCAACAGAGAGTATGTGATTTTTCTGTTCAGGCCTGTGCCAGACACAGATGGGGGGATTAAGGAACAAACAACAGACCACATGGACCACTTTTAATTTATTTCAGGGTGTTTTTCATGCAGTGCAGAGTAACCGAGACCATTACTATACTAGAAGGTATACCACTAAAATATACTACAGGTACTCCCTTAACCTTAATAAGAGGTACAGTGGTGCTTGAAAGTTTGTAAACCCTTTAGAATTTTCTATATTTCTGCATAAATATGACCTAAAACATCATCAGATTTTCACACAAGTCCTAAAAGTAGATAAAGAGAACCCAGTTAAACACATGAGACAAAAATATTATACTTGGTCATTTATTTAGTGAGGAAAATTATCCAATATTACATATTAGTGAGTGGCAAAAGTATGTGAACCTCTAGGATTAGCAGTTAATTTGAAGGTGAAATTAGAGTCAGGTGTTTTCAGTCAATGGGATGCCAATCAGGTGTGAGTGGGCACCCTGTTTTATTTAAAGAACAGGGATCTATCAAAGTCTGCTCTTCACAACATGTTTGTGGAAGTGTATCATGGCACGAACAAAGGAGATTCCTGAGGACCTCAGAAAAAAAGTTGTTGATGCTCATCATGCTGGAAAAGGTTACAAAACCATCTCTAAAGAGTTTGGACTTCACCAATCCACAGTCAGACAGATTGTGTACAAATTGAAATTCAAGACCATTGTTAACCCTCCCCAGGAGTGGTCGACCAAACAAAGATCACTCCAAGAGCAAGGCATGTAATAGTTGGCGAGGTCACAAAGGAGCCCCAGGGTAACTTCTGAGCAACTGAAGGCCTCTCTCACAATTGGCTAAGTTTAATTTTTCATGAGAGTCACCATCAGAAGAACACTGAACAACAATGGGTGTGCATGGCAGGGTGTAAGGAGAAAGCCATTGCTCTCTAAAAAGAACATTTCTGCTCGTCTGCAGTTGCTAAAGATCACGTGGACGAGCCAGAAGGCTATTGGAAGAATGTTTGTGGACGGATGAGACCAAAATAGAAAACTTTTGGGTTTAAAAGAAAAGTGTTTGTGTTTGGAGAAAGGAAACACTGCATTCCAGCAATAAGAACCCCTTATCACATCTGTGAAAACAGGGTGGTGGTAGTATCATGGTTGGGCTTGTTTTGCTGCATCTGGGCCATCATTGATGGAACAATGAATTCTGAATATATCAGAGAATTCTAAATGTCAGGACATCTGTCCATGAACTGAATCTCAAGAGAAGGTGGGTCATGCAGGAAGACAATGACCCTAAGCACACAAGTCGTTCTACCACAGAATGGTTAAAGAAGAAAAAATAAAGTTAATGTTTTGGAATGGCCAAGTCAAAGTCCTGACCTGAATCCAATAAAAATGCCATGGAAGAAGTTAATGTGAGGAAACCCACCAACATCCCAGAGCTGAAGCTGTTCTGTACGGAGGAATGGGCTAAAATTCCTCCAAGCCGGTGTGCAGGACTGATCAACAGCTACAGGAAACGTTTAGCTGCAGTTATTGCTGCACAGGGGGGTCACACCAGATACTGACAGCAAAGGCTCACATACTTTTGCCACTCACTAATATGTAATATTGGATCATTTTCCTCAATAAATAAATGACCAAGTATAATATTTTTGTCTCATTTGTTTAACTGGGTTCTCTTTATCTACTTTTAGGACTTGTGTGAAAATCTGATGATGTTTTAGGTCATTTATGCAGAAATCTAGAAAATGTTAAAGGGTTCACAAACTTTCAAGCACCACTGTACCATAGTGTAAATTGATTTTAGTGAGAACACTTATTTGACACAATTTCAGAACGTGACCATGCAAGTACATCTGTCAGATGTTTTAATGTATGTTTGAATGCCTTAGCAGCACTAGGGGAGTGGTACACACCTTCATCGGGATCACTGGCCTGCAGGCGTGTTATCAGGGTTTTGGGTGCAGCACTCTCAAAAACACTGGCTAGAAATTCAGTGAAAAAGAAGGACGGTGCATTATCATTCACATCCATAACAGTAAGGAAAATTTCAGAGCGACAAAACAGTCCGCCTCCATCTGTAGCTTGGACTATTAGTTCATAGCCAGAAGTTCTCTCTCGGTCCAACAGAGTGGCTGTCTTCAACTCGCCTGGAAAACAAAAGAGAAAAAATAAAATGAAACAGAAACAGAATTACTAACATTTAGATGGACATCCAGTGTTTCCAGTTAAATGAATGGTCCAATATGAACAAAACTACACACAGATTCCATCCTGTGTCAGCCAGTGTATGAGATTTGCTTAAATTAAGTTCGATTTCAATGTATTTGTGTAGCAGTTTTTATAACAGAACATTATATAACTGATCTGCATTTCCTGAAGAAACTACAACGAAGCTTGAATTGTGGCAAGTGGAAAGAATGTGGGTTTGTGTCCAAATACTTTTAGTCACATTCATTCATCTGCTTGGTGTCCCATAGTTTAAATGCTGAAAATCATAACTGGCTGCTTTCTTTTTTCTACTTTTCTTACCCTAAAACTGACACTTATGACAAGGTGATTTGGCTTTGCGTTTCCTGCTATCTGGAAATCTTTCTCCCAGCACATTATCCAATTTATGAAGGGATAACTGATCAGTCAGCTGAGTTGAGAATATGTGACTTAGATAAGGATAAGACCACATATTAGGAGCCATTCATGGGAACATGCAGATAAATCCATGTTTTACAAAGTCAGGAATTACCCAGATCATTGTCATTTGATAGACTTATAATCCTACCCCATACATTAGACTGCACACTTTCTAACACAACACTTTAATGATATCACTGCCAGTGGACTGGGTACTGCATATTGTCTTATACCAGTATTAATGTCCATGTAGAAGTCTTCAACTCCTATGCCAAATAGAGAGTACTGAATTTCTGCATTGGAGCCTGTGTCAAGATCTGTGGCTCCAACAGTTAGAATGCCACTGTTAATGGGTACATCCTCCAAAAATGAAGCTTCGTATAAAGCCTGAAACAAAAACACAAAACTTAATCAAAGTACTTTATAGGTAAACTCTTAAAACTAAGGCTCCTGACAGTTTGAAGTATTAATTATGGACTAAAGTACTCCCAGGCAAAGAAAGGAGTCAAGCCCAAAACGGCCCTTAGTGTGTGAATGTGTGAGTGTGTGTGCCCTACGATGGCTGGGCACCATGTCCAGGCTTGTTCCTGCCTTGCACCCTGTGCCGACCCTGTGCCGACCCTGTCTAGGATTAAGCGGATAAGAATTTGAATGAATGAATGAATGAATAAATAATTCAGAGTGGATCGCAGTATGATGGCGTTTGAGTATGATGATGCTCCAGAGAAGTGTCTTTGAAGACCTGGTGAGTAGTGATTACAACTGATTGTCATGGTGCAGGAGCAAACAAAGGGAAAAGCTATCCCATACTAATTTCCTAAAGATTTGCCATATTGGGCTTGGTCCCATTTTTTTCCTAAGAGTCTACAGACTATACTTGAGTTATGATTACACTTTATTTAGTTAGTTAATTTATTTAATTAATTTACTTACCTGGTTACATATGGGGCTGTTGTCATTTGTGTCCATGATGGTGACCTCCACGATCGTCTGGGTGGTAAACAGGCCATCGTTGGCAGTAATATTAAGCAGATATCGATCCTGTTCCTCCCTATCCAGTGGTTGTTTCACAAACAACTTCCACTCCCCCTGCACTGGAGCTAGTGCAAACACTCCCTTAGGGTCCCCGTCTGCCCCAAGGAAAATTTCCCAGAAAAATGTAAACATGTCATTCACAATGTGCGCGATGCCTTAAAATGCACACATAAACTCAGAGATGTTAGAACAAATTTGACATGACCTGTTCACTTTTTTTGAGAATGGCAATAAAAAAAGGATATGGCACATAAAATTAATTTCATTCTCACTTACATTGCTTTCCGGCCCCTCTTCCATTTAATTAAATATTTTCAAAGTGATTACCTTGCCCTGCCTCCAGCATTCATAAATCATCCCACAACGGTCTAGTTTAATACGCACCTGAAATATGGATGCTGACCAGCCTATTCTGGTCAGAAGTGTCCAGGTCTCTTGTGCTGAGAACGGACACTACTTCTCCCATCGGATCACTCTCCCTCGCTGCACCCCTGTAGAAGCTTCTCTCAAAGAAAGGAGGATTATCATTGATATCAGCAACGGCAACAGTGACCACAGCTGTTGAAGAAAGAGAGATCGTCTCCCCCAGGTCTGATGCAACCACACTGAAGGTGTACGATGGACAGGATTCATGGTCCAGCTCTCCGAGAGCGGTGATCCATCCTGTTTTACTATCAATTGCAAACATGGCACCAGCGGTAGAGGTTCTGTCAGAGGGTTTGTCCTTCTCCTGATTCAGAAATGATCCGAGGCTATAGACGACCTGTCCATTTGAGCCCCAGTCAGGGTCCAGAGCTCGGACCTGGATGACTCTTGTACCCACAGGCATGCTTTCCATGACCATAGCTATGTATGAGCTAGTTTCAAAGGATGGCTTGTTGTCATTCACATCCAGCACTTTCACCTCTACATCGACTACAGACATGGATTCCACTAGATCTTCTCTCATGATGGCAGACACTTTGAAGCAATAGATGTTAACCAGCTCATAGTCTAGTGCATTAGCAAGTCTGAGAAGCCCAGTTTCTCTCTCAACTATAAAGGTTTCACCCTGGTTGCTCGCCATTGTTTCACCATTTACAACAGCAAAGACTGCTCTCTGAGCTGGAGTTAGGTAGATGGAGCCTAGAGCTGTCCCAATTGGCGTATCCTCTGGAACAGTAAAGGAATATTGGGGCTGGGTGAATGTCGGTATGCTAGCATCAGGTGGCAGTACGTGAATGAATGCTGACACCAACGAATGTTTAGCAGGGGTTCCTCCATCTGTGCCTTTGACAAAGAACGACAGAACTGTCCCTCTTAAATGAGACATGCTTCCTTTTGTGACCATCCAACCAGTATCAGGCTCGATCTCTAACACGTCCACTAAAGGAAGACGTGCTTCACTGTACAGTGAATAACTCACCCTTCCATTGTCCCCAGCGTCCGAGTCCTGAGCCTGGATCTGTGTCACCAGTGAACCGGGGGTAATGTTAGACTTAACACTAACTCTGTACTCTATTGCCCTGAAGCACGGTGCGTTATCGTTTTCATCTGTTAACATTACTCTAACAGTACAGAAGGAAGCTCGTCCTCCTCCATCCAGTGCCATTACCATCAGCACCATGTCTCTGTTCAGAGGATTTTCTCGGTCTAATTTCTGGGCAGTACTGATCACTCCATCTGCTCCTATGCTAAACAGAGACTTTCCAAGGTCGTTGATGAACGAATATACAATCTGACCAAAAAGTCCAGGGTCCTCATCTGTAGCTACTATTTGAATTACTCTGGTTCCTGTAGGTGCATTCTCCTTTACCTCAGCAAGATAAAACCTTTGGCTAAAGACTGGACTATATAGGTTTGCACCCAAAATCCGTATGTTTGCCTGTGCAGTACTAGTGAACACACCATCTGATACAGACACATTGAGCATGTACATCATCTGTATGCCCTGTCTGCGTTGGTTCGACATTGAGATGACTCCTGTCCGAGAATCCATCACAAAGCTCATTCTGTCATCTCCAGAAAGTATACTGTATCTTAGCCTGTCAAAATCTGAGCTGTCTGCATCGGTAGCTTGGACACAGGTCACAAAGTGTCCCTTGGGAGCAAGTTCACTGACAAATGCCTCATAAAGAGGCTGGTTAAAGGACGGAGGATTGTCATTTATGTCATTTACTAAGACTGTGACTATGACCTCACTGCTTTGGACAGGAACGCCATTGTCTGTCGCCCGGACGATGAAACTATAACTCTGGATAAGTTCATGGTCCAAAAGACGAGCTGTCACTACAAGACCACTGCTGCTGTCAATATCGAAGTAGTCTGTGTAGTTAAAAGCATCTGAAAGAATCTGGTAACGAACTGCGCCACTGTTTTCCGAGTCCTTATCTGTAGCTAAGATCTGCACTACTGCAGAGCCAGTCATTGAGTTCTCAGGCAGTGTGGCAGCGTATGAGGCTTTCTCGAATACAGGGCTGTTGTCATTCACATCTATAATAACAATCTCAACATCTACTTCTGAGTTAGCTCCAGTGAATGTGTCCGTGGACCTCACTGTGAGTCTGTAGTACCGAGTGGTCTCATAGTCTAATGGGTATATGACATAGATACCACCACTGTCAAAACCAATGTCGAACTGAAAAGAAGGGTCCCTATGCACAACGGTGTAGACAGTGTTTCGACCTTCAGGACTTGTAGCACTTATATTTAATATTGGGGTCAATACAGCTACGTCTTCTCTAACCGAAATGCTGTAAAATTGCTTGTCAAAAACAGGCATGGCTTTGTTAACTACTCGGACTGGTAGCTCCACTGCAGTGAAGAGGGAGGGGTCACCTCCATCGCATGCAATAATGACCAGGGAGAATTCAACATTAGACAGCTCTGCTTCAAAACCTCTTTTAAGGGTGAGCTCGCCGCTTACACTGTTCATCTCAAAATGTCTATGTTCCTCCTTGAGCTCATAGGAAACTATCCCATTTATTCCTCCGTCCAGGTCCGTGGCTGAAACCTGAAATATGGACGTGCCAACCTGTGCATCAAGCTGCACTGCAGCGTAGTATGGAAGGCCGACAAATTCAGGCGCATTATCGTTGATGTCCTCCACTTGCACATACACAGTCACCCTGGCCACCCTCAGCTGATCATACTCCCGACTTGCTTCCACCACCAGCTCATAGAATTCTCGGTCCTCGCGATCAAATGGGACTCCTGTGGTCTGTATCACCCCAGATGTGGGTCGAACAGCAAAGTGTATCCCTGGGTTTAACAGTGTGTATCCAAGGGGTTCGTTCAGACGATTCCCTACGGCATTGACTACCACCAACATGGATATGTTAGAAGTGTTTTCCAGCACAGAAGAGGAATACGAAGGCTGACTGAAGAAAAGGCCACTATCCATAGCCTCCCTGACTAGGACAGTCACAAGAGCTGTGCAGGAGTAACGGCCATCTGATACCATTATGTTGAAGCTGTAGCGGTCTTGGGACAGCTTTCTGTGGGTGACTGTGAGAATGCCAGTATTAGGATCAATGGCAAAGTGTTCCAAGTTGTTATCTGAGAGCGAATAGATCAGATTTGAACCCGTGTCAGGATCAGACGCCTTCACTCTCAATGCCTCAGCACCTTCGTATGTAGGAAGAAGCACAATGGCTTCGTAAGCATCCTGAGAAAACCTGGGAGGAGAATCGTTAACGTTCAACACCTTTATCGAGACCTCAGCGGGTCTTTCTGCTGACAGCTCTGGGATTCCACTGTCCCTGACATTAACTCGGAAGTAGAACTCACTTAAAGTCTCATAGTCCAGGTTGGCAATAGTTCTGACTGATCCGGTGCCAGAGTCCACGGTGAAGAACAGCTTAGCCATATCCTCCATAATCTGAAAGACTAAAAGGGAATTCTGATTCCTATCACCATCAATGGCTCGGATCACCAGGGGACTTCCATCCTCACCTAAAACCACACTGTTTATGGGGGATGCTTCGCTAATGCTCCCAGAGTAGCACAGCTGTTTAAGCACTGGTGGATTATCATTCTCATCGACCACTTGAATATTAACTGTAGCACTGGAAACAATCCTCGCCATGTTGACAGCCTGAACAACCAACATATAGGAGGTTGTTTCTTCAAAGTCTAAGGACTTCTGCGTTGTGATTACACCTGTATAGCGGTTGATTCCAAACATCCTCTCGTGGTTTCCTTGTATGATGTCGTAAATGAGTTCTGAGCGGCTCATGGCCTTGATGCTCGTCACAACGGCACCTATAGGCAAATTCTCAGTCACCTCAGCCCGATAATCCAGTTGGGTGAACTTGGGAGTGGATAGAGCTGAGAATGATATGGCAATCTTTACAGTGGCTGTGGCACTTAGAGATGGAGTGCCTCCGTCAGTGGCACAGACAGTAAGGACGTAATGTCCAGCAGAGGTGAGGTCAAGCTCTCTGGATGTTGAAATGACGCCAGATAGCGAATCAATTCCAAATGCACCACCAGTGTTACCTGAAGACAACAAAGAAAAGGATTTTTTACCAAGAAAAATATATATAGACTGTCATATCAAGCAGGCTGAAAGTGCTAGAACAACCTGGAGATGTTATCGTAAAAATGCTAGAAAACTACCTGCTTCGATTGAATAAATCAGCTCCTTATTCCTTCCTGTGTCTCCGTCCAAGGCTGTGACCTGTAGAACAGGTATCCCAGGAGAAGCTGAGTCGATGGCCATGCTATTATACAATGTGTGTGTGAAAAAAGGACTCTGATCATTGGAATCCTGTATATTTACTATGATCCGGGCCAAGTCTCTGTAATATGGTAGTTCCTGATCTTTTACCTACAGGAAAAAGAAACTGTGAGTAAAAAATTCAAAAACAGGAAAGACAAAAGGAGATAAATGAGCAGATTTAGAACGATAATGAGTAAACCATTAAAATGAAGGTAGCACCATAGTTGGCTGCTGTCTTATCAGTACTTCTGTCTTTCATGTAGCATTTACACAATCAATGATCCTCTGAATGTTTTTGCTTTCTTCAAATTTAGAAACACATGACTCTTTGATTTGCATTCTTCAGGTTGAGGTAACATGAATGTTTCTTACCATAATAGTAAGGGTGTGCTGTGTGCATGCCTCGTAATCCAAAGCATCGGCTGTGTACATGACACCAGTACCAGGGTTGATTCGGAACATGCGCATGCTGACTGGATCGACACTGCTATAGATGGAATAGCTTAGCTTGGCTCGTTCATCCACATCCATGGCTTTGACTCTCAGAAACTCGGTGTCCACCGGTGTGTCCTCTGATAATGAAACCTCATATACGGGCTGTGAGAATGCTGGAGCGTTGTCATTATAGTCCAAAACTCTGATATAAACCTGGAGGAGTACGCAGTGAAAGCAAATGGGGCAAAATAATGTTCTTATCACTATCGAGCAAAACGAGGAGCCACAGAAAATGTTTCATAATTGGAAATGACATGATTATTGAACAAATCCAACCCTTGCGGTTGCAGTATTGGTCCCATCAGTCACTTGGACAGTCATGTTGTAGACTGACTGAGTCTCTGCATCCAGGGGCCTTGTTAATACTATGGTCCCCATTCCCCTCTGAATATCAAAATATCCGTCACGTTTCCCTGTTACAAAAACAACCAAATCAATTGGCTTAATATAAGAGAAGATAATTCTTAAGCAAGAAATAACCTTAGCAAGTGGACCATCTTTATGATGTTAAGCTATAGCTAGGGTAGAAAGTCTTCAGTCATTCTCCCGGCAATATACCAATATGATTTGGAAAAGCTATTTCCATGCTGCAAATGAAAGTTTTATGGACTTCATAACATCCCTTTGCCGGCATCTTTCTCATCAGTTACAGCCTCTTATCTCAATCTGCCTCAAACAGCTGCAAATAGGTGCAGGACTCTCTGCTGCAGATCCTCAAGTCATTAATTCCGGTCCACTCTAAAGGATGAGGGCATTTTTAGTATTCATTGCATGTATCTCATTCAATTTCACTCAATTTCCATCGCACTTAACTGAGATCAGTGGAAGCTGAATCTGGCAGGTGTCTGAGGATTCACCATTTACTGTAACAAGAGTTGTGTTTTTGCCCCCAAGCAAGCCAAGATCCTAAAGTAAGTACTAGAAAGTAGGATAAGCTAGTCTATAATGGGAAACGCAGAATGCACACAAAATACGGAAAGCTTTCTCACCACCAGTGGCGGCTGTGCAGTTTCTAGCACGGGAAGTGTGAGGGATGTAGAACATTTCTTGCGATGACCTTTCTCCTTGTTAATGAGATAGAAAGGAACAGACAGCAAGACAAGACGATTGCAAGAATAATAAAGAGAGGTTGAACTAAATTACACATTTTGTCTTTTATGTTGATTTGATATCTTAAACAATCAAATCAGTGTAGAAGGTTCAGAAGATTAGATCTTCCCATATAGAAAGGCAGAACAAGCTCAGATAAACATGTCACTCATGCTGTATCTCACCAGTGATTTCAAACCAGAGTGGTGTGTCATTTTGCCTCACAGAGATGACTCCCACAGTTTCAGACACTTTAGCATTCTCTGCTACAGTAAAGTTGTAGCTACGTGCCATAAATTGCAAGGTCTCTGGCAAAGTCAAAGGCTTCCGGATCCACTCAACATGCAGTTTTGCCGTTGACCACTTCTGAGGAATGCCATTGTCCATGGCTTTTATCTGTGAAGGTTAAACATACACTGTCAGGCAAATAGCAGGCTGCAGTTGACTTTTTAAAAATGGCTAAGAGACTTGGCATTAAAGAACAGTGGAATATTGCTCCCTTCATGAATGTGTCATGTACCGTGAGAGTGTCATAGCTCCCTGCTGTAACCATCTTCCTGGAATACACCATGGCATTCTTGGCATCAATGAAGAACTTGGCATCTTCATTCCCATCAACTATGTTGTAGGTGAGTTCTGCATTAGGCCCTTCATCCTTGTCATATGCAAAGACTCTATAGACAGGAGTTCCACGTTTATTCCGGTCCCGTTCTGGGAGGCTTACGCAGTACACCACCTCGGGGAACTCAGGCTTGTTGTCATTCTCATCTTCAATATGCACTATTACCCAAACTGTGGACTGCCTGGAGACACCACTTCCATCCATAACTGTTACCTGAATGCAGATCAACATTTCAAAACAAATGATATTCATAAACTGGAGCAAAAGTATGGAGGTAAAAACAAATGATTTCTAACTCAATTTGATTACAAAGAACAACAGAAAGGCTGGTTGACATCCAGTCTAATCAAATATCAATTTAAAAAATATTCTGTTACTTTGCAGTGATGTACTAGCAAACTAAACCGGCTACAGTGGTGCTTGAAAGTTTGTGAACTTTTTAGAATTTTCTATATTTCTGCATCAGAAGTTACCCTGGGCTCCTTTGTGACCTCGCCAACTATTAAAGTGATCTTTGTTGGTCGACCACTCCTGGGGAGGGTAACGATGGTCTTGAATATCCTCCATTTGTAAACAATCTGTCTGACTGTGGATTGGTGGAGTCCAAACTCTTTAGAGATGGTGTTGTAACCTTTTCCAGCCTGATGAGCATCAACAACTCTTTTTCTGAGATCCTAGAAATCTTCTTTGTTCGTGCCATGATACACTTCCACAAACATGTGTTGTGAAGAGGCAGACTTTTGCTAGATCCCTGTTCTTTAAATAAAACAGGGTGCCCCCTCACACCTGATTGGCATCCCATTGACTGAAAAACACCTGACTCTAATTTCACCTTCAAATTAACTGCTAATCCTAGAGGTTCACATACTTTTGCCACTCACTAATATGTAATATTGGATCATTTTCCTCAATAAATAAATGACCAAGTATAATATTTTTGTCTCATTTGTGTAACTGGGTTCTCTTTATCTACTTTTAGGACTTGTGTGAAAATCTGATGATGTTTTAGGTCATATTTATGCAGAAATATAAAAAATTCTAAAGGGTTCACAAACTTTCAAGCACCACTATAAACTGAAAATACCAGAAATAAAATGCTGAATAATTTACTAACAATCTGACCAAAATGCCTGTCTTTCTACTTAACGGATCAAAGCACAAGCTGGGATCCATGCAGCAGATTCATTTCTAGATTAAAGAAACAGCAGGTTTAATCTGAGATACACCCACAAGTATGGCAACAGCAGACATTAAGTTCTAAATACAAATCAAGGTTTTTGCAAAATGTCAACACTTGAGGCTAATACAATAGATACAGTCAAACTCCAGTATCCAAACTTCCAGTTTCCAGTCCTTCCCCATAATGTATTAGGTATGTTAATCACCGTTCCTGCTAGCCAATCCACTAACCCAACAGAACAAATGAAGAGCTTTCCTAAGCTGGCATCTATGAAGTGTCATAGTACGTGTGGTCATGTATAGAGCATATGCTGATCTAGAAATCAGATTAAAAAATCCAGTAAAAAAAGCTGGGTTTAATCTTAGTAATCATATTCCACCGAGTATATATATATCCCCACTATGATTTCTATTGTTTTCTTAATCTGCGCTTTCAAGCAATGTAACATGAGAGTGTAACACGGACGCCGGGTCTGCTTTTATTTTGCTACCTTCGAGATTGTTTCCATAGACCTGATTGTTTTTTTTTAATTCGCAGGATCTGGTAACCCCAGAATTAAATGCAGCATCGAACACTTTCTGTTTATCTGATTATGCATGCATACCTGTTGAATGGATTACCGACAAAATCTGATTTTCTGCAGGCATTGGATTATTGAGTGCATGTAAACACAGTCGTTATGTCACTGGGCAGTCCCCAAAAAGATAGTGAGGCATGGTTGTGTGTATGTGTGTGTGTGTGTGTGTGTGTGTGTGTGTGTGTGTGTGTGCAAAATGTCAGGTCAGCTGCCAGAAACTCCAATTTTGGCTCATATCCTTGTCAGGACTTTCCATTGACAAAATAATTACTGTAGCTAATTAAAACTACAGCTACTGTACACTTAAGCTAAGGAAAGCTTTTGGCTCTTTTTGTTATTTTAAAAAAGAGAGAGGTCTGTAATTTTCATCATAGCTACACTTCAACTATGAGAGACAAAATGAGAAAAAAATCCAGGAAATCACATTGTAGGATTTTTAAAGAATTTAATTGTAAATTATGGTGGAAAATAAGTATTTGGTCAATAAATTTGGTTCAACTCTGGATTTAGTTTTTCTCATTATGTCTCTCATAGTTGAAGTGTAGCTATGACGAAAATTACAGACCTCTCTCATCTTTCTAAGTAGGAGAACTTGTACAATCAGTGGCTGACTAAATACTTTTTTGCCCACTGTATATATGGATTGCACAACTAGCTTCTGGACATACAGTACTGCGAAATGGTCTCAGGTCACCATTACATTAGATATTCCATTGTTTTAGTAATGGCATAATAACCATATATAATTATTTCTCAGTCTCTTTAGTGGAATACAAGCAGAAAATACAGGAAATTTATATGAATATTTATATGGGAAACATAAAACAGGCTACAGAGGGGGCAAGTATAGAGTGACCTTCAATTACATTTGAGCAACAGCAGCATCTGACAGCTTCACTGGAATGCCACAGTCAGAAGAGCCTTGATCAGGTATGGTCTTTTGGAAGGATAGCAGCCAAGACACCACTTTTTCAGAAAGGGAACAAGGTCAGTGTAATAAAGGATTATGGAGTGTCAAATCCAAGTTTGACATTTTTGGGTACAACCATTAACAATATGTTATATATGGTCATTTTACCATTGCTAAAAAATAAATCTAACGGTGACCTAAGACTTTTGCACTGTACTGTATGTGAACCACATTACGCTTTAGCCAGTCAAGGTTGACATGCATACTTGCATGCACATTGTGCTGCTGAATGGTTTAGTAGAATAAATAACTGCTGAAAAAATGCAAGTGGAATACAATGGTGCTTGAAAGTTTGTGAACCCTTTAGAATTTTCTATATTGCTGCATAAATATGACCTAAAACATCATCAGATGTTCACACAAGTCCTAAAAGTAGATAAAGAGAACCCAGTTAAACAAATGAGACAAAAATATTATACTTGGTCATTTATTTATAGAGGATCCAATATTACATATTAATGAATGGCAAAAGTTTGTGAAAACAAAAACCTCTAGGATTAGCAGTTAATTTGAAGGTGAAATTAGAGGGCAGGTGTTTCAATCAATGGGATGCCAATCAGGTGTGAGGGGGCACCCTGTTTTATTTAAAGAACAGGGATCTATCAAAGTTGCTCTTCACAACACTGTTTTGTGGAAGTGTATCATGACACGAACAGAGGAGGTTTTCTGGACCTCAGAAAAAGAGTTGTTGATGCTCATTCAGGCTGGAAAAACAGTTAAAAAAACCATCTTTTAAAGAATTTGGACTCCACCAATCCACAGTCAGACAGATTGTGTACAAATTTAGAAAATTCAAGAACCATTGTTACCCTCCCCAGGAGTGGTCGATCAACAAAGATCACTCCAAGAGCAAAGGCGTGTAACTTCCAAGATCCAAGGTTTCCAAGATCAAGAGTAACTTCTGAGCAAACTGAAGGCCTCTCTCACATTGGCTAATGTTAATGTTCATGAGTCCCACCATCAGAAGAACACTGAACACCAATGGTGTGCATGGCAGGGTTGCAAGGAGGAAAGCCAACGTTCTCCAAAAAGGAACATTGCTGCTCGTCTGCAGTTTGCTAAAAGATCACGTGGACGAGCCAGAAGGCTATTGGAAGAATGTTTTGTGGATGGATGAGATCAAAATAGAACTTTTTGGTTTTTTAAAAGGAAAACGTGAAACATGGTGGTGGTAGTATTCCTGGTTTTGAAGCCTGTTTTGCTGCATCTGGGCCACGACGGCTTGCCGTCATTGATGGAAACAATGAATTCTGAATTATATCAGAGAATTCTATAGGAAAATGTCAGGGACATCTGTCCATGAACTGAATCAAGTATAATATTTTTGCCTCATTTATTTAACTGGGTTCTCTTTATCTACTGTTAAGAGTTGTGTCAAATTCTGATGTTGATGTTTTTTAGCTCAAATTTATGCAGAAATATATAAAATTCTGAAGGGTTCACAAACTTTCAAGCACACTGTATTCCTTTCCTGTGGATTGTACTCGCTGGATCACTTCACTGGTCTCAGTGAGGTTTATGTCAGGGGACTGGGATGGCCACTCAGTCTGAGCCACTGAGTAGATTTTGTGTTTGAATGTATGTTTTGGATCGCTGTTCCACTGGACAATCCCAGTGTAGCTTCTTGACAGATTTGTAGATAAAGCCAAACGCTTACAAAACACCTAGGCTAAACACATTCAAACACTTGTTTTTCCAACAACTTCACACATTTCATGTTACTATACATTTCCTGTGTAAAGTCAACTGGGTACTGTCTGTGTTTACATAAGGAGTCATTTGAAAATAATAGCAAAAAAAAACACTGATTTATAAACCTTATCAGGAGTTTAATGAACCAAATGTTTACATACAATTCTTAACTTGAACAAGGACATGCTCAGATTTCTTTAGTTTAGACCTATACACTTTGTATAGGAGTCCGGTCAGGGCTGAGTAATGGCTAATCAATAATGGCTATATCACTTTCACTATTGATATTTTATTTTATTGGGTTTTTTAGCCATTTTGTCACAGTGTTGGAGGAATGTTTAGGATCCCTGTCTTGGTAAGACCTATTTGGTAACCATGTTTTAACATTCTGGCTGATGTTCTTGAGGTGTTGCTTCTGTGTTATAGATAATCCTCCTTCCTCATGATGCCATCTATTTTCTGAGTCCTTTTTCCAACAAAACGCCCCCACAACAAGATGTTTCCCACCCCCATGCTGCACAGTTAAGACTGTGGTCTTTAGATTCAAAGCCTCACACTTTTTCTTCAAAACACTGAGCTGATCATTATGGTCAAACAATAACATATTTTAATTATTTGAATACTATCCAAAAGGTAATAAGGGTTTGGTCCAAGTGATCACTTACATACCGGTGCTTAAGTCTACATTTTAATGACAAACTTGAACTAGGGGACTTGTTCCCTTTAGGCCATGAAGATGTCAGGATCTAGATCATGTAGATACTTTGGTACCTTATGCTTTCAACTCCTTCACCCAGTTTTTTTCTCTGTCTGTGGATTAGTTAAATATACAAAAAATATTGACAAAAAAAAAAAATAACCCAGGCAGAAATGTTAGATTAGGGCAAAAAAAGTATTTAGTCAGTCACTGGTTGAGCAAGTTCTCCTACTTAGAAAGATGAGAAAGGTCTGTATTTTCATCATAGCTACACTTCAGCTATGAGAGACAAAATGAGAAAATCCAGGAAATCACATTGTAGGAATTTTTAAATAATTTAATTATGGTGGAAAAATAAGTATTTGGTCAATAACAAAAGCTCAACTCAATACTTTGTAACATAACCTTTGTTGGCAATGACAGAGGTCAAACGTTTCCTGTAAGTCTTCACCAGGTTGGCACACACTGTAGCTGGTATTTTGGCCCATTCCTCCATGCAGATCTCCTCTAGAGCAGTGATGTTTTGGGGCTGTCACTGGGCAACCACAGACTTTCAACTCCTCCACAAATTTTCTGTGGGGTTTTGAGGTCTGGAGACTGGCTAGGCCACTCCAGGTTGCTTTTTTACGGAAACCACTCGTTATTGCCCGAGCGGTGTGTTTGGAGTGACCTTTGATGTTCGACCACTCCTGGGGAGGGTAACAATGGTCTTGGAATTTCCTCAATTTGTACACAATCTGTCTGACTGTGGATTGGTGGAATCCAAAACTCTTTAGAGATGGGTTTTGTAACCTTTTCCAGCCTGATGAGCATCAACAACTCTCTTTTCTGAGCTTCTCAGAAATCTCCTTTGTTCCTGCCATGATACACTTCCACAAACATGTATTGTGGAAGAGCAGACTTTGATAGATCCCTGTACTTTAAAAAAAAACAGGGTGCCCACTCACACCTGATTGGCATCCCATTGACTGAAAACACCTGACTCTAATTTCACCTTCAAATTAACTGCTAATCCTAGAGGTTCACATACTTTTGCCACTCACTAATACGTAATATTGGATCATTTTCCTCAATAAATAAATGACCAACTATAATATTTTTGTCTCATTTGTTTAACTGGGTTCTCTTTATCTACTTTTAGGACTTGTGTGAAAATCTGATGATGTTTTAGGTCATATTTATGCAGAAATATAGAGCATTCTAAAGGGTTCACAAACTTTCGAGCACCACTGTACATCTTGGCTAGGGCACCAGTCCATCACAGTGCTCCCTTAACACACTATCAGACCTCTGTGTTGCAATCCCCACTCTAGACTGGAACCCAGACCTCAGGAACTGCTGTTTCCAGCTGCTGACTCTTACCACTGAGCCTCCAGAGCTGCTAAACAAGGGTTAAAAAACAGCTAAATCTATCAAGCAAATCCAGCATGGCATATGAGCATAGCCACTACTTTACAATGATTAATGACCTAATGAACAAATTTGACAAATGGATTTATGGTGTGCAGAGTAAATGTCACAACAACAATTTGCCTGATGACAATAAATCATGCAAAAAGTGTGCACAGTAGTTATCACCTTTGAAAAATTAATAGTAAATGCTTCAGCATAGGCAATTGACTTGTCAATAAGGATATTTACGTTCATTTAATTATGTCTAGCCACTTGATATTTGTAAACTATTGTAAATTCTATATTTCAATGTGCAGTATATAGGACCAAAAACATCAGATTTCCATACAAGTCCTAAAATTAGATACAGAGAACTCAAATTAAAGCAATGAGACCAAATATATACTTGGCTATTTATTTATTGCAGAAAAGTATCCAACATGCAACATGGCCTTAATGCAATAGAAGTGGTGTGAAAGCAGCTCATGAGAAAAAAACCCACCAACATCCCAGAGCTGAAGCTGACTGGGCTAAAATTGAAAGTCATATCTATGCAGACATATTGAAAAAGTTTACAAACTATTGGAACACTATTGTATGAATATGTATAGTACAATTTTGCTTGGGATTTAAGATAAACAAGCTTAGTATTTATTGCCTTTATTCTTAACCTTTACTCTTCTAATCCCCTACACAATGTGAGGATACACCAATTGACATACACCACCATAGCCAAATTACCTGCTTGATAATTAGTTTTGAATAATGGCCCGAACAGCACCTCTGAGTTTTTGCTCAGGCCCTTCCATTAGACAGAATTTATTGCAGAACACCCAGGGCCCAAAGTGATCAGCATAATGGCACTAATTGTCCCGATCTCATCTGCAATGGGGCAGCAACAGCAGCTCAAAATTGCAGTCTTGCACATTTGCAGGACAAAAAAAGAAAGGCTGGCTCTCCATTCAGTTTGTGCACGTGGGGCATGAATCACAGAAATTCGCGGCTCTGATATTGATCTCCTCTACTGTACAATCCAGACTGGCTGATCAATGAGCACTTGCTCACCAGACTATATCAAAGTTTGACAATTGCACAGGTTGCATAAAAGATTAATAATAGGGCATACGTATGAGAATTTCTCCATCGTTTCGGTCTTATCCTAACCAGCATCCTCATTTAGATCTGATTGCAAAGTCATTAAAGGGTGAATAATAATGACCTTATCCTGCAGGGTATGCAATCTGTCCTACTTTAAATAATCAATAGTACATCATGACCTTTTCCTATGAATTGGTCTGAACACCTTTTGCTGCAGATGATGGATGTGATTACAAAAAGAAATCATTAAATAAACCATGTAAACACTACACATTGTTAAGACATTGTTTCCCATGCATTGGTGGACAAACTGGAAATCACCTGTTGACATAACCTGTTTGAAATCTCATAATTATTTCATTTTTTACCTCTTTACTATCCCTGAATTGCCCTCGTCCCCACTTTTTTTCGAATATGTTTCAGTCGTGAATGCAGTAGTTTTTTTTATCTATCCAGATAGTGTAGCAGTCAATTTGTTTTTGCAAAGTGTGTCCACTATTCAGTGTGAACAGTCCAGACTGTACTAAGATAACAAAGGAAGCTGAGTAATTTCAGTTACTCAGAATGAATGCCCTCAGTCTATGGAATTACATTAAATGTACCGGTAACACTCTTTGCACAAAACAAAAAAGAATGGAGCTGCTTTGCAACTTTTACAACCACTTGTCTCTTGAGAGTTAGGGGAGTGTTACAATGTTATCATAGTACAGCAAACTCTATTGATCCAATACATGTTTTATGCACCATACCTCCAAAAAGTGCTCAGCTTGCTTCTCTCTGTCCAGTTTTCTTGATGTTGTGGTGATGAGACCTACACAGAAATGACCATGACATTATGATGATGTAATTTACTTTAATTTCATACCATGCATTGCTATGAATGATGAATTATTCATACTGCCAAACTGCTCAGAAGCAATAACATGCCTACAAGCTATATAGTGAAATCAGAATCAGTACACATGAAAATAAACTAAACAACACACCACAAATTCATACAGAAGACCAAAGTGTTATAATTCAGCATTGTCGGAGCTTGTGTTTAGAGAAAGACAGGCAGCAGCACCTCTTAAAACTAAGAAGGCACTGAACCAGTTTTACAGATGTTATAAATTAAACTTTGCTGCCTGACATTTGTGACAACCCTCAAACACAGCCCCCATACCAAGGAGCATTGGAGACTCGTGGACTCGCCTCGGCATATGCAGTGGTGTGAGTGGTGAGTTCTGGAGGAATTCTGGCCACTCATCTTTGCAGAATTGTTGTAATTCACCCACATTGGAGGGTTTTCCAGCATGAACGGCCTTTTTAAAGTCATGCCACAGCATCTCAGTAGGATTCAGGTCAGGACTGTGACTAGGCCACTCAAGTCTTCATTTTGTTTTTCTTCAGCCATTCAGAGCTGGACTTGCTGCTGTGTTTTGGGTCATTGTCCTGCTGCAAAACCCAAGTTTGTTTCAGCTTGAGGTCACCAACAGACATTCTCCTTCAGGATTTTTTGGTAGACAAATATATAGTAAATAGATAGTTCCATTTATCACAGCAAATCTTCCAGGTCCTGAAGCAGCAGAACAGCTCCAGACCATCACACTACCACCACCATATGTTACTGTAGGTATAATGTTCTTTTTCTGAAATGCTGTGTTACTTTTACCCCAGATGTAATGGGACACACACCTTCCAAAGAGTTCAACTGTTGTCTCGTCAGTCCACAGAAAGTTTTCCCAAAAGTCTTGGGGATCATCAAGATGTGTTCTGGAAAAATTGAGATGAGCTTTAATGTTCTTTTTGCTCAGCAGTGGTTTTCGTCTTGGAACTCTGCCATGGAGGCCATTTTTGCCCAGTCTCTTTCTTATGGTGGAGGCATGAACACTGACCTTACCTGAGGCAAGAGAGGCTGCAGTTCTTTGGATGTTGTTGTGGGGTCTTTTGTGACCTCTTGGATGAGTCGTTGCTGCGCTCTTGGGGTAATTTTGGTTGGCCGGCCATTCCTGGGAAGGTTCACCACTGTTCCATGTCTTCGCCATTTGTGGATAATGGCTCTCACTGTGGTTCACTGGAGTCCCAAAGCTTTAGAAATGGCTTTATAACCCTTTCCAGACTGATAGATCTCAATTACTTTCTTTCTCAATTGTCCCTGAATTTTTTTGGATCTTGGCATGATGTGTAGCTTTTAAGGAGGTTTTGGTGTCACTTTGTTTGATGTTCCGAAACACTTAAGTGTGACAAATCTAAAAAAAAAAGGAAATCAGGTAGGGGACAAACACTTTTTCACATCACTGTAGCTAGGGAGATATGCATACGCATCCTGAACCAAAGCAAAGTGCAACCCACACTTCCAGTAACACATTAGTGGACTACTGCTGCCTGGGAATGAATCATTGGGATCAGCTATGCCAGATGAACATTCACGCATCACAATGGAATGCAACTATGCAACTCAGCCTCCGGGACTGAACTAGGGTGACTTACCACTGGGAACCAGTCCTGTATCGACTGAGACTGAGTTGCATTCTGTTGTTATGGCCAGTGATCCCCCTCGGAGCAGGACGGTTCCCGGGCAAGCTGTGTAATCTTTATGTTGCACTTTGCATTGGTTCTGGATGCATTTGCATATCTCAAGAATAGGGATGAGTTCCCAAGTCTCCAGTGCTCCTCTGGGTGGGCACAGGTCTGAGGGTTGTCATGTGTGTCGCAGACTGGGGTGCATCCACCGTTTGACATTATGAAAATGCAATGTTACATATGTTCTCATGCTGCGCTCTCAACCATTCTAGAAATTAAGTGATTAAAACTAATACTGAATAATAATAATAAAAATAATAATAATAATAATAATAATAATAATATAGAAAACAAATAATTTGTCTCTTTAAAAGAAAATACACTAAGTGAAACTAATCTGGATTCCAAAATACATGTAAAACTTTACATTTGACCATCTGATCAATATCCAATCGCTTTAATGACCAAGGATTTAAAAATGATAATAAATTATAATAGGAAATAACTCAGGATGTGTGGGTGTGTGTGTAACTACCTTACCGGTTGTGTACTTGAGTACTTATTAGCTCACATTTGGACTAAAGACTATTCTAACTTGGTTGACGTGTTTAGGGACTTTTTGTGCAATTTACTTGCGTTTATATATATATTTCCGCTGCTAATTTGTAACCAGCTGTAAATGGTGTTTGGAAACTGTATGTACCTGTCCTATTATAAATAGTACTGCTTTGTTTGCCCCCAACCTGTTTATTATCTCTAACCTATAACTATATAATCTGGCTCACATTCACTCACTGACTCTCTGTGTGTTCTGGCTGATCTTCTGTGTTGTTCATAATACTGTCTATCAATGCATTTTTGTCTTTCGTCCAAAAAAAAAAAAATACATATATCACCATCCTCTTAAGTGTTATGGCTTTACCATACACAAGGTTATATCCGTACATTACTGTATTTTCTATAATCCTATAAAATCAAAAATGCTGTGACATTACAGATCCTGTGTAGCTTTCAGCATCCCATTTGTGTTTTCCTCAGTATCTCTGAGATATATTCTTCAATTTCGGTCAACGTCCTGTTTCACAGAAAGTATTGCAGTCATTCCTGTATTAACTATTCATTTATTCATTTTCATACCCACTAGATTCAACTCAGGGTCGCAGTGGCACAATGCACCCTGACTGCGTGCCAGTCCATCACAGGGCACTGAAAGGAGCAAACTAAATATGTTCAGTCAGTGAAGTGGTATTAGGTTTTTTTTCTGTTTAGCACAATTGCACTCACACGCTGCTGATGAGGGATGCCTTTCCATTGCGTCTGGATTTCATATTGCTTTCTCTGTGTGATTTGAGCAC
>JAJAGP010004062.1:0-57620 GCA_025084515.1 Ancistrus triradiatus | reverse complement strand
AGAAAGAAAGAAAGAAAGAAAGAAAGAAAGAAAGATAGAAAGAAAGAAAGACAGAAAGAAAGAAAGAAAGACAGAAAGAAAAAAAGAAAGAAAGATAGAAAGACATAAAAGAGAAGATAAGATCCTTTTTAGAAAAACATTTTTAGAATAAAGAGAATATAAAATATAAACAATAGGATTTAGAAAGAACACTACATAAAAGCCTTAGCTTTAAAAGAGAAGAAATATTTTTTTAATGAAATGAATAATTTGGATTCTTTTGATCTTATTATTGTGCTTATTATTGTGGTGTGATTTTAAATCCCTCGGTGTTTCTCACGCTCTGATTTATTTCTGTTTAAACACAATAAAGTGTAATAAAGTTCTTTTTCATGCGTAGGAGCTCGTTTATGGGAGTTCCTTCCTCTTTTTTATCTAGTTTCTGAGCTGAGGGTGGACGTGGCTCAAGCAGATCAGTCCTCAGATCAGGTCGGTCCTCAGAGACGTTTGGGAGTCTTTTTGGGAGATCCTCCTCCTCTTTTGGTCACCATGGCTAAATGCCGTTTCAGCTCCCTGTGCATCATCTGTACCGTGGTCACCATCGTCTCCGTGTCCATCCTCATCGGTCTGTGGACCTTCCAGTTTCTGTCCGCTCCAAAGTCCAAAAGATCCACAGAAGGTCTCGTTGATTCTCTGCTCCCAGAGTCCTATAACGTCACCCTGAGACCTCGTCCCGGTCCAGAGCCTGGAGGCGTTACCAGCTTCATGGGGAACTCCAGCGTCAACTTCAGGTGCATCACCGAGACGGATCTTATCCTGATCCACCTCGATAAGCTCAAGCTGATCTCTGATCCCATGCTGAGCTCCCTCAGGAGATCATCTGCACCATCCATCACCTCCACCTGGGTCCAGGGGACGAGTCCGGACCTCATCATTCACCTGGATCAGACCTTAATCCCAGGAGAAAGGTACAGACTGGACACCGAGTACGAAGGAGAACTCACTGATGGCTTATCAGGATACCATGAACACGGAACCAAAAAGTAAGAATTGTTCTCTTATAATCTGTAACCAACAGACCTCACCTCATCAGAGGCGGGATATGAACCAGGGGTGCCCCGTGTTATGTTAACGAATTAGTTCTGAGACCTTACAACAAATTAGACGTGCAGAAAATTGTCTGGTTTAAGTTTGTATCGTTCCAAAACTTTTACTGTACTGAACTTGTCCTGTTCATTTTGTACACATATTCAATTTTTGAAATAAAAAATAAGATTAGCATGAAGTCATAAATTTTTAATGGTTGAAAGCAGATCAATGAGAAAGGAATAAAGGAAGAGAGAAAGCAAGAAACCAAGACAGAAAGAAAAAGAGAAAGATAGAAGAGAGAAGAAAAGAAAGAATGAAACAAAGAAAGAGTGAAATCAAGAAGGAAGGAAGGAAGGAAGGAAAGAAAAGAAAGACAGACAGGCAGACAAACAGACAGAGAAAATAAGAAAAAAGGAAGAAAAGAAGAAAGATGGAAGAAAGAAACAGACATAAATAAATACATAAATAAATAAATAAATAAATAAATAAATGAAAGAAAGAAGCACAGACATAAACAAGTTCAACACATAAAGAAAGAAAGGAAACAAGAAAGAAAGACAGAAAAATAAATAAACAAGTAAATAATTTGATAAAGAAAGAAAAAAGAAAGAAAACAGATAGTATTTTTATATAAAAATAACTCTAAAACTAATAACTGATGAAACTATAAAAAAATGAAAGCAAAGTTCTTTCTTTTTTATAATCTAAACACAACCTATTAATTAAATTAAATTAAATTAAATTAAATTAAATTAAATCAATAAAGTTCAATTGTTTTTTACAGGTTTTTAGCTGCTAATCGACTGGAGCTCACAAACACTCGCAGGATTTTTCCACATTTTGATGAACCAGATTTGAGAGCCAGTGTTTATCTCAAGCTTCTTCATGAATGAGGAACCATCACTGTCTCCAACGGCAACGACACCGGTATTTAACCATCGTTCATTACTGGTATTGAACCTGCAGTAGGTCAGTTATTAATTACATACAGTATATGCAGTCTGTTATGATGGGTTACATCAATTATAATGAATAACACAAATAGAGAAGAGAATTAAACACCGAGTTTAAACTTAAACAAACAAACATTTAACATCAGACATCAACACACACTGTACCATCAAACACCCACTAACATCAAACTACTCAGACAAAACACAAAACTAACACACAAATAATGATGGTTAACATCATCAAATACCAAAACCTATAGTCAGACACCACGACACATTACCATCCAAATCTTGAGTCAAACACCGACAGTTTCCAAAACCCACCATTAAAAGCAATTCTTTGACAAAACACCATGTAAAATCAACACATTCTCCAAGAAACACCAACATTCACCATTAAACATCCACAATGAAAACACAATTCCCAATGAAACAACAACATTTTATATTGCATTTAATATTTACATTTAATTTTAAACGGCATCATTAATTTGCAAACACTAACAGGTAATATTTAACACCAGCATTAAAATCACCGACATACAGAATTAAAGTCTAACAGCAATACTTAACAAGGAAACACCACCATTGAGCAACAAACACCCATATGCACCATTAAACAGCCACATTTAATAAAACACCAAGATTTTACATATACAGTGGTGCTTGAAAGTTTGTGAACCCTTTAGGATTTTCTATGTTTCTGCATAAATATGACCTAAAACATCATCAGATTTTCACACAAGTCCTAAAAGTAGATAAAGAGAACCCAGTTAATCTGGGATGTTGGTGGGTTTCCTCACATTAGCTGCTTGCTTCAGGTCCTTCCACAGCATTTCCATTGGATTAAGGTCAGGGACCTGACCGTGGCCATTCCAAAACATGGAAACTTTTATTTCTTCTGGAAAAACCATTCTTCTGGTAGAACGGACTTGTGTGCTTTATGGTCGTTGTCTTGCTGCATTGGGGACCCACTTCTCTTGAAGAGTCTTCAAATTCATGGACAGATGTCCTGACCATTTTCTTTAGAATTCTCTGATTATCATTCCAGGAATTCATTGTTCCATCAATGATGGAAAAGCCGTCCTGCCAAGATGCAGCCAAAAAAAACAGGGCCCAAACCATGATACTACCACCCACATGTTCACAGATGGGGATAAGGTTTCTTATGCTGGGAATGCAGTGTTTTCCTTTTCCAAACATAAAACACTTTTCTCTTTTAACCAAAAAAGTTCTATTTTGGGCTCATCCGTCCACAAAAACATTCTTCCCATTGGCCTTTTCTGGGCTTCTCCTTGTTGATCTTTAAGCAACAAACTGCAGATGAGCAAAAAAAAAAGCAATGTTTCTTTTTGGAGAGGCAGTGGGCGTTTTTCCTTGCAGGGCCCTGCCATGCCCACCATTGTTGTTCAAGTGTTCTTTGATGGGTGGGACTTTCATGAACAATTAAACATTAGCAATGTGAGAGAGGCTTCAGTTGCTTTTAGAAGGTTACCCTGGGGGTCCTTTGTGACCTACCAACTATTTAACATGCCTTGCTCTTGGGAGGTGATCTTTTGTTGGTTCGGGCACTCCTGGGGAGGGGTAAACAATGGTCTTGAATTCCTCCATTTGTACAAAATTCTGTTCTGGAACTTTGTGGTTGGTGTGAGTTCAAACTCTTTAGAGATGGTTTTGTAACCTTTTCCAGCCTGATGAGCATCAGCAACTCTTTTTCTGAGCTCCTCAGAAATCTCCTTTGTTCGTGCCATGATACACTTCCACAAACATGTGCTGTGAAGAGCAGACTTTGATAGATTCCTGTTCTTTAAATAAAACAGGGTGCCCACTCACACCTGATTGGCATCCCATTGACTGAAACACCTGAGTCTAATTTCAACTTCAAATTAACTGCTAATCCTAGAGGGCCACATACTTTTTCCACTCACTAATATGTAATATTGGATCATTTTCCTCAATAAATAAATGACCAAGTATAATATTTTTGTCTCATTTGTGTAACTGGGTTCTCTTTATCTACTTTTAGGACTTGTGTGAAAATCTGATGATGTTTTGGTCATATTTATCCAGAAATATAGAAAATTCTAAAGGGTTCACAAACTTTCAAGCACCACTGTAGCACCGATACACTTTTAAAAACAATCACACATCATCAAAACATAAGACAACCAACGTTTCATGTCAAACAACAGCTTTCCAAAAATTACAAAATTACTCAAACATAATAATTTGAAATGATTATATTTCAACTACAAAAACACGGGGGGTCACAAAACAGCAACATCTTCCTCAAACACCAGTAAACACCACATTTAACAACAAACACCAATAAACACTGCCAAACAGCAACATTTACCAACACATTTAACTTTCAAACATAAACATTTAACACTAAAAATCAACAAACACCAACATTTAATAACAAACGCAGTGTTTAATCTGGTCTGTGTTTTTGTTTTTAGTTTATAGAAGGTAAACACCACCACTGAGGGCACTGAGCTCACCGGGTACGAAAAGAAGGAGAAATAAATCACATCTGATTCTGTTCATCAGAGTTTTAAAATCACTTTTATCTGATTTTTCTGAATGAGTCTGAGCTTCAGTTTCTTTAACATGAGGACGCTTAGGACTGTAACAGCAAAAACTACAAATGAAAACTACAAAACCAAAATGAATGTAACAAATAAACGAGTGACTGTTTCAGCAAAGTCTTTTTCGTTTTGTCTTATGAACGCTGTTATTATTACTGTTTGCTTTATTTTATTTCACAAGCTGTAAAAGATGGAATAAATCCATTTAAACGTTAAGCCCTGATGCTGTGCTGCTTTCTGAGCTTCTGAACTTCATGGAGATGTTGGAGATTCCACAGCAATTTATG
Source organism: Ancistrus triradiatus (assembly GCA_025084515.1). Lineage (NCBI taxonomy): Eukaryota > Metazoa > Chordata > Actinopteri > Siluriformes > Loricariidae > Ancistrus > Ancistrus triradiatus. Next base: position 52,721 of record JAJAGP010004062.1, on the reverse strand, counting down.
TAAACAGCAAACCATCCACCTCAAGAGCTCACTTTTATTACCTCATACCACATGTGAGGTTTTTTTTTTTTTTTACAATTCTAAAACTAACTCTATGGATTACAAAACGAGCAAAGCAGATCAAATTTCAGCATTTTTTCCCACTTTTATCATTGTAAAAGTACGTTTTTTGTTGTACTCAGTTGTTATTTCAGGTCAAACCCCCGCTCTGTGACACTCACACCTTAGTAAAATCAGCCTTTCTTTGAAGGGCTCAGACTCAGAGGTGTGAGGGTTTGAAGTTTGTTTATCCACACTCATTAAGAAAAAGCTTTTATTTGGTCTGACTCTGTGGCTTAAAGGTGATACTGAGTAATATCAAAGCTCGTGTCCTGGTACCACAACAGAGCAGAATTCCTACATTTTAAAGCTTGTGGTGTTTTTTTAAGTTTTTTTAAGTGATAATTATGGAGATTTGTTAACTATTAAAAGTATTCTGTTTTTGTCTTTAAATGTAAAAGATATTTATTATTTATAGCAAATAAAAAATGAATTAGTTCCAAATTGAAGACCCCCTTATTTTACATGACTAAAATGTATTTTAAGGACTTACTTCTGTCTGTACTTAGTAAGGGATTGCTTCTTTTAAAACAAACTTGTTAAAATGTTATATATCCTTTATATTATTTAATTATTTTTAAGCTGGATGAAATATTTACGCAAAGCAAAGACCGTAAAAATAATTTTTTTAAATATTAAATGTTCCCCAATTATATTATTAAAAAAAAATTTATATAATAAATATCTGAACTGAACCAGATTTTCTAACCTAGCTTATTTTTGTAAATTAAAATAAAAATCAAATCATCAATCATCATCAAATCAAGTCCAAAAATATGTTTTTTTATTTATTTTTAAATTTTTATTTAATTTAAATTCAATTCATTTTTTTAAATTAAATTAAATTTCATTTATTATAACCTTAGTTTAAAATACATATTTGTATTTAAAAAGCATTTTTGTCATTTACAAAATGGTTTTAATTTGAGTTTCTAACTCAAACTAAAGGTAGATTTTCTAACTTACATTATTTACATACATTAAAATAAAAATAAAATCATAAAATCCAAAAATATTAGGTATTTTACAGCCTGAACATTTGGAAAATGTAGAAAGAGTAATAATAAAATAAAATCTAATAAAAATTTGCACTGAATTAAAAATTAAATGTGCATGATTTTTTATGGTGATTTGAATTCCAAAACATTAAAAACAGTTGAGCTAAAATATTGACTGGGGGTGCCAAAACTTTTCTACAAGCCTGCAATGCTTAGATAATAAAAAACATAAAGAAAACGATACAATAAAACTCCACAGACAGATTTTAACATTCAATGCTTTTAATAAATAACAATAAATTAGAGTGGGTTCATACAAAAGAGCTTTTATATTAAAATAGAAATCTTACAATAAAACACAGAGTTTATTTCATATTAAATTCAATATTATACACAGAAATTAATAATTAAAAATTTATAACAATGAAGATGAGGATGAGGATGTCCAGAACTCAGCCGCTGTGTTTCCATAATGTACAGTTTTACTGTAGTTCTAAAAAAATATAAAAATATGAAAATTAGTTTCATATAACACAAAAAAATCATATTTCTATATAAAAATAAATCTAAAATAAGCTAATATTAAATATTTAAAAACAAATATAAAACCTGTTTTAATTTGACATGAATGTAGATACGTCTGTTATAATTCTTAAAATTAAAAATTAAAATTAGTTCTTACTTTAACACAACTTTTATTTTTTGTTTTATTCTTACTTTTAGTTGTAGGTAGTATACGTTATGGTTACATTTAACATAAATTCTCTTTTGGTGTGCTATTTATTCAGTTTATTTACAGACAATACAACATATTTTTTTATGTTTTTGTTTTTGTTTTCTGCAAAGTGCAAGCAGAATCAAACTCACACCTGCTTATGTACTTTATTTTTATTACTTTTATTTTCTGTTTTTGCTGACTTTTTCTGTTTTTATTGTTTATTTATTTATTATTGTTATTTACCATTTTTATTTAAATTATTTTATTACTTTATGACTGTTTGATTAAATTTAAGTTTTATTTATTTATTTATTATTATGTTATTTATTGTTTTCATTTGTATTTTAAATTGATTTTTACAGTATCCAGTAATTGCTGTTGCTGTTTTTTTTATTTCTGTTTAACATTTATTTAAAACCTTTCAGTTGGTCTGTTTATCTCTGTCTTTCAAAGCAGTGAGGTTGTGTTTTTATTAAAATCTACGCATTTAAGGTGACTGATTATTTATTCATTTATTTTGTTATGTTTAATATTTTATCAGTTTCTCTTTCATTAAACACATTTATTTATTTAGTTATTTATTTATTCCCTCACAGTTTTATCCCTACCTATTTTGTCCCTGGCACAGACCCGGCAGGACACTTGGGCAGTGCTGGGGAATGATCCCCCTGTCTGGCCTCACCTCCCTCAGTGACACTCAGGCACTTTAATATAAATATAATTAAATAACAAAACAAATACATTACTTAACTAAAATATATAATGGTAATATGAATAAATATTAGAAATGATTGTTCTTTTTTTTAGAGACATTATGTCTGTCAAACACAGTGTAGCTTTTAGTTTTTTGAGTGCTGTTTGTCTGTGTGATTTAAATGTTATTTTTAGAATTAGCAATCAGGATCTTTCTAATACTCACGTCTACAGTCCTGCCCGGTTAGAATGAATGAAACTGGATAGGTTTTGGTTTTGAGGTTACCTGGAGAGGCGCAGAAGGTTCGGGGCACAGGAGAGAGCTAACGGTGGAGTCGAAGATTTCCTCAAAGAGCGGGATTTCCATTTCCGTCTCGTCCTTTCGCTCGGTCTCCATCCTGATATGGCTAAGCGTCTGGTGAAACGGCTCGCACTGTGACGTCACAACATCTCTGGACCTCCAGGTCTCCATGGTGACGGGGGCGGGGCTGCAGCTGAAGGCCCCCTGCGGAGCACAGAGCTCGTTCCTGTGAGAAGGTCTGAGATCTTTGTGCTGATTTCTGCTCCTTGGCTGACCTGCGCTTTGCTGGAAGGCCCCGCCCGGGCTCAGCTGGGACGTCAGGTGGGAGATGTAGCCTATGGCGAGGCGCAGGGTCTCGATTTTGGTCAGCGCCTGTCCGGCGGGGGCCACCGACGGCGGGAGGAAGGTCCTGAGGTGGTGCAGGGCTTTGGTCAGGTCTCTCATTCGGAGCTTCTCCTTCTCACTGGCGTTCTGCCTCTGCTGGCTCGGGTTTTTGGAGCGTGCCCTCCTCGGCTTGGGCCTCGACGCCCTGGCTCTGGTCCTGGGCCCGGACTCGGGGGACGAGACGTTGTAGATGTCGGAGTCGGAGCTGATGGAGCTGATGGAGCTGTAGCTGAAGGTGGGAGAGTTCAGATCCATCGTCCTGGCTCTCTGAAGGAGGGAACAGTTCTGGCTGCAGCCTGCTGGAGGAGGAATTTATAAAGCTGGAGGTGTGAAGTGACGCCTCCACAGGCGTCTGCAGCCCACGCCTGTCCGGCTCAGCCTCGGCCTGCAATGCATGCTGGGAAAAAGGACAGACACAGCAGCGTGGGATCCGTCCACCTGTTTTGTTTGGCTTTAAATTTAAGATTAGGACAGTAAAGGCATTTAAAAATAGCGCTTAGATTGGGGGAGGTTTTCAGGATTATGTTCTCCTACTCTTCATCCTACACACTTTTACAATTAAGCAGCAGATCAAACATATTTTAAATGATAATAGATACTAATACATAATGTATATCTATTACTGGTTAACAGGTTTGAATTTTTAACCTGGTTTTGTAAAAAAAAAAATACTATTTCAATATGTTTATTTTATTTTATTACATTTTATTTGATTTTATTATATTTTATTTAATTTTATTTATTCTAACTTTAATTTAAAATGCCACGAACTTAGCAATTAAAGCAATTAACATGGAAAAATTATAATAAAGATGTAAATAAAACAATAATAATAAATACTACAGATTCCTTAGAATAGCCCTACATACTGTATTTACCTTTATATCAGCAAAAGTAATAACAACAGTAAAGTATTTCATAAAAATAAATAGTTAAGGTACTGGACTCTGACCCAGAAGGTCCAGGGTTCAAATCCCACCTCTGCCAAGCTGCCACTGTTGGGTCTTGGATTGTAAGACTGTACTGTAAGTCGCTCTGGATAAGGACATCTGCTAAATGCTGTAAATGTAAATTTTTTAACCTTTAATGAATTCATTTAGCATGTCTCTGATGTGTATCATATTGATCACTTTTTAATACACTGCATACTTTTTTAAATGAATCTGGTAATTTTAAACCATAGTGTGTTTTTAGTATTACTTCTTGATGCCTATAAACATAAAATAAGATAAAAATCAATAGGAATGAATAATAAAGTAAAGTAAGTCAAATAAATGATAAGGTTAAAAAGAAACAAAATAAAAAAGAACAAATATTTATATATTATTATATGTTATATATAATATATTTTCAGTTTTAGCATTATTAAATATAATAAGGAAAAATCTTTCATTAATTAATCAATAGTACAAATTGCAAATATTAAATAAATGTGATCATGTTTTTTTCTGATAAAGTACTTGCTTTTATTCTGTTTAACTGATCTATGATTTTATTTATTTCTATTTTTGCTTAGGAATTTGGAATGTAAATGCCAATACTTGTAAACACAAAGCATCCTGGAGAGCATCCTACTTAACAAAGCTATCTTTAATAGCACCAGAATACCAGTCATGAGGTTTTCCCCAAAGATCCTAATTAAGTTCTGAGACCAGACAAGATGTGCAAAGTTTCCATTAGATCAGAGGTGCCAAGACTTTAGCATAAGCATAAGCGTATCTCATTTGCCCATGTACACTGTCTGAGTTTTGGACAAAAACTCCCTGAGAAATTCGCACAAGTTCAGTTTCTATTTCTATCTTTTTGTGTTTTTGATGTCGAATAACTAAAGCACAAACATTTTTCTTGTTTTTCAAATGTTTTTTGTCGATTTTTATGGAAGCTTGTAGCTCATATCTTCCTGTAGATGTAGATGTAGATCTGCGAAAGCGGAACGGTTGTGTGACTCATGAGCGGACGTGTGAATTTTTGTCCTTCCGACTATCAAACCATCTCTCACCCACCTACTGCTGCTTCTGTTAGCGCCGGCTGGATGGACGCCGCTGCTGTGGGACACCATCGGAAACAGATCACCAGGAGCGGCGCTCAGATCATTCACAAAGGCACTCAAATCAAAAAGCTGGGACGGGGTGGGAAGAGCAGACAAAAAACCAGGTCAGCAGGTCAGTGGCGCTCCCTAACGAGGCAGCAGGGTTGGAGCCGGTCCCCGACTTCACAGAGGTGCGACCCGGCACCCCCCGCAGGTCAGATGGGGGCCGAGTTCATTTCAGTGTGTGAAGCTGTAATGGAATTTCACACCAAACATGCAAATGAGATAATGAAGCTCGTTAAGAGGGATTCCATCCTGTTAATTGGGGTTCCATCATCTCTTCCTCTGGGACACCTCTCGGTCCTGTCCTCCTCATCTGGGTTCCACCCTGTTCCTCGGAGTTCCCTTTTCATCCTTTGGGTTGTCTATTTTTCAGTTCTGTTCCTCCAGGTTCCTCCTGTTCATTGGTTTTCCAGCATCTGTTCCTCTGGTCTTTCTTTCAGTCCTGTCCCATTCTTCTGGGTTCTGTTTTTGGTCCCTTCCAATTCCGTCCCTTTCCTCTCAGTTCTGTCCAGTTGCTCAGGACTTCTTGGTTCCATCCTGTTAATTGGGGTTTCATCGTCTGTTCCTCTGGCTTTCTGTTCAGTTCTGTCCTTTTTTTTCTCTGTTCCATCCTGTTCCTCGGGGTTCCACACCATTCCTTGGGGTTGTCTCGTTTCTGTTTCATTCTTCTGGGTTCTTTATTGGTTCTGTCCCATTCCTCTTAGTTCCATCTCAGTTCTGTCACACTCTTCCAGGTTGCATCTCAGTTTTGTCCCTTAGCTCCAGGTTCCATCCTATTCCTTGTGGTTCTCTTCCCTTTTTGTGGGTTTCTCTTCTTTCTGTTCAATTCCTCCAGATTCTGTCTTGGTTCCACCCAGTTCCTCTGTTTTTTCTTTCAGCCCTGTTCCATTCCTCTGAGTTCTGTCTTGGTTCCAACTAGTTCCATCCCATTCCTGTCAGTCCTGTCCTGTTGCCCTGGGGTTCTATTCCCTATATCCCTATATTCTGATTGCCTCTCAGTTCTGTCCTCTTTGTCTAAGTTTCATCCTGTTCCTTTGGATTGTCTCTCGTTTCTGTTCCATTCCTCTGGGTTCTGTCTCCCTTCCGTCAAATTCCTTTGGATTGTGTCTTGGGTTCCATCATGTTCCTCTGTGTTCTCTCTCTGTCCCATGACACTCCTATGAGTAGCACCTTCATACTCTCCCGGGGTACTTTTTGGTCCTGTCCCGTTCCCCCAGGTCCCATCCTGTTCCTTGGGGTTCCTTTCCATTCATTTGTGGTGTCTCTTGTTTCTGTTCCATTTCTCCTGGTTCTGTCTGGGTTCCATCTCAATCCTCTCAGTGCTCCTTGGAGTTCTGACAAGTTCCTATGGATTGCATCTGGCTCTTTTGGGTTCGCTCCTGGTTCCATTCATGGACTAGTCCCAAGGGCTTCTTGGGTTGATTGGGGATTGGGTCTGTGGCATGTGCACCCTAACTCAAGTTTCATCATTTTCCGATTTGTTTTAAAACAATTTTAAGCTCTAATATATCATGTTGCAGGGAGACAGGGTGTAAGTGGCAGCGAAAGGGAGAACATGCAAACTCCACATTGATTTGATTGGAACCGAACAGAGGATCAATAGCCCTAACCACTGCACTCCTCTGCATCCCTGATCTTTTGGAGTTCATCTATGAAAGACGAAATGTAAAAATGATTTATTATTGAACACATTTAAAAAATAAACATACAAAAAATAAACATAAAGTGTGTCTTGTGCATAAGTTTTGGCACCCTTCGATTTGGGTATCTGGAGAACCTACCAACCCACACACTGTGAAATAAAAAAATCCAGTCGTTTCTTCGTGAGCTGACTAGGTCTGAAAATTAAGCCGTTCAGAGACTGGAGATGGCTGTGGACCCGTTCCCACCCCGTTTAACACCCGAAGGTGTCGAGTAGTGAACCAAGGGGTGTTAGTGCTGAGAGAAAAGCTCCAGGTCGCCCCAGATATGACCCCTTAACCCCTCAGCTACAAAAAGCCTCAGCTGCTCCTTATTATTACGGAAGAAGCATTTACAAAAAGTGAATTCTGGATCTTCGTTGCTTCGATTGCTTCGTTCTTCTTTGGGGCAAATTTAAAAATGTTTTTGTACCTCATTACTAGCAATAAATTGCCCCCATCCCATCTTTTTTTGGAATGTTTTACATTTACATTTACATGTACAGCATGTAGCAGACGCCCTTATCCAGAGCGACTTACAGAAGTGCTTTGTATTCTTCTTAGTAGACAAAACCTCATGTTAGTACAAGTAAGCAATAACTCAAGAACACAACTACAGCTTGCTAGGATCTGATCCAGATAAAGCAACAAAACACACAAGCGATTAAAAAAATATATATATATATAAATATGCAGTTTTACTCACTTCAGTCTTCACTTAAGTGCTGGGTGAAGAGGTGAGTCTTTAGTCTCCGCTGGCAGACAGAAAGAGACAATGCAGGCCTGAAATGCAGGAATGGATGTTTATTAACAAAGAAAAAAAACATGTTAGATTATTTCACGTTCATACTGTGTGCAATGAAATAAAAGTCAAAGGAAATGTAAGGAACACTGCCTTTATTTTTTTAAATTTGCATTCTCCATACCTCCATACTTTTTCTGATTTGATATTGGTCGCTTCAGGTCCTCCCACAACATTTCTCTCAGATTAAGGTCCGGACTTTGACTCGGCCCTTTCTTTGGGTTGTGTGCTTAGGGTCGTTCTCTCGCTGCATGACCCACGTTCTCTTGAGAATTTGCTGGTGTAATTCAGAATTCATTGTTCCAGCAATGACAGCCCAGATGCAGCAAAACAGGCCCAAAATATGATCCTACCACCATCGTGTTTCACCGATGGGATTTGGTTCTAAATAATGCTTCTCGCAGCCTTCACCATTAACAGTAGCCAGTGTAAGGGGCCTTTAGCTGCTTAGGACTTACCCTGGGTTCCTCTGTGAACTCTTAGACCGCTCCTGGGAACAGTAACGATGGTTTTGAGTCCCCTCCATTTGTACACAATCTGTCTGACTGTGCATTGGTGGAGTCCAAACTCTTTAGAGATGGCTTTTTAACCTCAGTCCTCAGAGTAGTCCTCAGAGAAGATCAGACTTTTTGTATCCCTTTGCTCTGTAAATAAATGACCAAGTCTTATATTTGTATCTCGGTTCTCTTTACCTACTATTAGGACTCGTGTTGTAATCGGACGATGTTTTAGCTGGTATTTATGCAGAAATAGAGAAGCTGTAAAGGAACTTTGTGTCTCTAATCCGTGTAACCCCATGTGTGTTTTCATTACTGAGGTTTAAACCCTGTACGACCCCCATTTCACACCCAGTTTGGCACCTCGGAGCCTCAGCGGGAGAGACCGCAATCACGCCCTAAAGTCTGAGAGCAAAAGCTGAGAGAAAAATCCCCAAATCAGGTGCTTTATTATATTTTTAGCATCAGTAACGAATCTCTAATTCACACGTACGACAGGATTTAATAAGATGATGGAATAAAAACTATTTTTCTCACGTTTGGTTCATAATTCCCATGGGAACTGGTGTTTCTCTCTCTTTCCCTCTGTACCCTGCAGCATTTTACACCCTGAGTGTGAACAAAAACGACCTGGCGCTCGAGCAGCGGCTGCAAATCCAACAGAACATGGCGTCGGAATGTGAGAAAAGCACAAGTCTGTGTCATCCAACCGCCTACTGCTGACAAAAAACGAACAAACACATCAGGAAGGTGAGTTCTGGTGCTGCAACGTCATAGATAGAATTCAGAATTACTGGCAACCTTCCTCAAGAGGTAGAGTGTAAAAGGTCAGCCCTGCACATGCTTGCCTAAAAGTGAGTTTGAGAGAGAAAGTAAATATCAGATAAAAATAAACTCAGCTGAGAACTACTACAGGCCTGCAACACATTCCAAAAAAGTTGGGAGGGGGTCAATTTAGGGCTAATAATGAGGTAACAAACTAAATAATAATAATAATAATAATAATAATAATAATAATAATAATAATAATAATAAGAGAACCATCATTCATTAATAGCTGATAGAACCACATGGACAAGGGATTCCTTTATCAAACCTTTATCAAGCTCTACAATACAGAGTTACATTCACAGATACCACTTAAAACGTTACTGTGCTAAAAAGATGCCTTATGTTATAACCATGTCCAGAAGGGGCGTCGGCTTCTCTGGGCTCGGAGGATCTGGGATGGACCATCTTACAGTGGGAACGGGGATTGTGCTCAGACCCATCAGTGCCACAGAGCTTTTTAGGACCATCCAGACTGTTATGAGGAAGAAGTACAAAAGCCAGGCTCTGTCATGGTATGGGGTCGGGCTAGGGACCTCCACTTCGGTGATGCAGCATTAATGCAGAAAAGTACACTGAGATTTTAGAGCAACATAAACTACCTTCAAGACATCTTTATCAGGGACGTCCAGCATCTATCAACAAGACAAATCAGAAAAAGTTAGGACTGAAATATATAAATCCCTTCCAGTCTTTCTTTGAGGAACATTTGGTGATAAACTGGAGATCCTCTGATCATCTTTACTCTTCAAAGACTCAGCCTTTCATGGATACTGCTTTTGGACCAAATCATGATTATAATCACCTGTGTGAAGTCCCATCATTATTACATGTTTTACCTCATGACTAGCCCTAATTTGGCCACGTCTCAACTTTTTTTGGAACGTGTTGGAGGCCTGAAATGCAGGAATGGATGTTTATTAACAAATGAAATGAAGTTGACCAGAAAAAAAAGGTTCCTGGTTCCTACTGTCTGCAATGAAATAAAAGTAAATGTAAGGAACACTGCATATATATTTTTTATTTGCATTTCCCAAACTGTCCCAACTTTTTCGGATTTAGTTGTTTTAAGATTAAGAATAAATTTAACAAAAGAATTTGTAATGCTGTAATAGTGTTCAAACCCAAATCAAAAAAGTTGGGACAGTATGGAAAATGCAAATAAAATAAACGCAGTGTTTACATTACAGTTACATTTACAGCATTTAGCAGACGCCCTTATTCTGAGCGACTTACAATTGATACAGGTACTGGTACAGTCTTACAATCTAAGCAATTGTGGCAGTGGCAGCTTGGCACAGGTGGGATTTGAACCCTGGACCTTGTGGTCCATAGTCCAATACCTTACCCACTAGGCTACCACAGTGTTCCTTACATTTACTCCGGGTTTTATTTTTTTGATAGATGGTATGAGATATTTCATTTTTTTCTGGTAAAAAAACCTGGGGAGGGAAAATTTAGGGCTAGTAATTAATTAAAATAATTTGGACATTGAACGGTATGTTTGAATTTTTTTTGCGTCCAAATTCAAACAAAAATTCAGACTTTGAACTTCGGTACAACCTGTACCTGTGCGTCTGAAATTAATTTCATTCTGGCCTTGAAATCCAAATTTGAAGGGCCTTCTTTACAATAAATACAAAAGCAACAATTAATTACAATAAATTCAAAAGCTAACAATGAAGCTACAATGATCATAAATAAATAAATAAATAAATAAGTAAATTCCAGGGTTGCCAGATTATCTGAGAGAAACAAGCACCAGGTCTATGGAAACGAGCCCAAAAGAAGCACAAAACAGGCTACAATGAGCCCCAAAAACCGGCAACCCAAAATCCAGCCATTATTGGGTTTCTTAACCTGATTTCTAGACCTTAATCCAATCTGAGGAATCTGAGGAGACTAAAAACCTCCAGACACGTCTTGTTGTGTATATCTGTTTTTATTCACAGTTACACGTAACACACATGAAGCCATTCGGGCCATACGCTTGGTTCGACGACACAACTGAGAAAAAGTCACGGACATTGATAGCACACATGCAACTCAGCCCACGCTTAGCACGGTTACGCTTTAGACAAGTCGAACCCAAACTCCATTCTGGGGGTTTTAATCTGTTATCAAATCTCCGGAGCGTCCACGAGACGCGTCAAGCTTGTGTTTACAGAAATTACACAGAGACGGACAGAGGGAGCTCAGTTGTACACTCCTCATCGAGTCACAGTGGATAAAATAATAAATCACTCAAAACGCGAATCGGTCGAAGAAAAAAGATAAGAGACGCAAACATTTAGCACAAACGGAGCGAAGATCACAGCTTCTGTAATACGTTTCAGTGGTGCTGATATAAAACACGTCCTGCTGCGAAGCACGGGTATGACCGGAACATGTTTTGGTCTTTTGATTTTTATGTCTATTCACTGATGAGTGTTTCAGGTTGGAGCGGATGGTTAATCAAAATAAAAAACAATATTACTATTGATACAAATCGAATATATGACATAATTTCCCTGTGGCTCTCTTAAAAGCATTATTTCCTGAACGAGCACGATTCCAGGACCTTCAATTGTGCGCTGGAAAGTCAAATAAATAAATAAATATTAAATAAATAAATAAAATCCATGGAAGTGGAAGATGCTCAGCTTGACATTGCATGACGGTGGAACTTAAAAAAGGTTATAACGAAGACTAAAATGAGTCCTAAATCTTTTTGAGTGCCCTTGGACGCCGAAGCTGAAGTGCAGCAGGCTTTGGCAGCTCACAGCAGAACCTTCTCTCTCGTTTCGGGGAGTTTGAGGGCGAGCAGTCCTCCGCACACCAGAGCAGTACAGGACAGGAGAATGGGAACGATTTTGGTGATTCCTACAAACGAAGCGAAGATGGAGCTGCCCAGGATGGCGGCCAGTTTGCAGGCGGCATTTAGGACTCCGAACGCTGTGGCTCTGCGGGAAAAGGTATAAAAATGATAATAAAAAAAGTTTACCTCTCGAAATCCTTCATAAGGAGCCCTTATCATGTGAAGTACCTTTTGGAGGCGGGGTAAAGCTCCACGGTGATGACCTGGATGCCGTTCCAGGCCGCCACGCTGACGCCGCTGAACAGACACTGCAGGGCGATGATGGCCGCCTGGCTGAAGCTCAAAAACAAAAAGAAGGTGCAGCCGGCGGAGATCAGCATGGAGCCTCCTGCACAGAGAATGATCATTCATTCATTCATTCATTCATTCATTTTTAATCAGAGCAGTCGTCCGAAAACACATCAAGTTCCTCTCACCAATCATTTTAATCCTGCCGATCTTATCCATGAACAGAGCCGAGATGATGTTACCCGGCAACACAGCCAGACTCCCCAAAAAGCTCACCAGGTAGATGAGGACGTCGTTCTCCTCCTCGAAGTTCAGGTGGCAGCCTTTCTTGGTGTGCAGGAAGCTCGTGTTTTCCATCCTGCAGTCCGTGAACCTTTCCTCGTACAAATCTGAGGAGATAAAGAACATACGTGTACTTTGGGTTTTAATTAATTGCAGACAGTATGAACCTGAAATATTTCATGTTTTTTTTTTCTGGTCAACTTCATTTCAATTATTAATAAACATCCATTCCTGCATTTCAGGCCTGCAACACATTCCAACACAAAGCCTAAACTGAAGAGGGGTGATCTCTGCTCCTTCAGATGGCACTGCATCAAGAACAGTCATTCATCAATAGCTGATAGAACCACATGGGCAAGGGATTTCTTTATCAAACCTTTATCAAGTTCTGCAGTACAGAGTTACATTCACAAATGCCACTTAAAACGTTACTGTGCTAAAAAGAAGCCTTATGTTATAACCATGTCCAGAAGTGGCGTCAGCTTCTCTGGGCTCAGATAATCTGGGATGGACCATCACCCAGTGCGAGGGGTGTTGCGAGCTGTGGGTAGCTTGAGTCGGTGTCTCGGGGTTCGGGCTCACGTGTTTTACTTCTCTGGCTCAGATAATCTGGGATGGACCATCACCCAGTCGGGACGAGGATTGTGCTCAGACCCATCAGTATCACCGATCTTTTTTTAGGAAATACGTGAAGTCCAAAAGCCAGGCTATGTCATGGTATGGGGATTGGTCAGGGTCCCTTGGTAAAGGTCATTTACCACTTCAGAAAAGTGCACTGAGATTTCAGAGCAACATAAACTAAACTAGCCTTAAAGGCGACAATCTTTTCCATGGACGTCCATGCCAGCTTAGTCAAGAAACTCACCTGTGGTTGTAGAAAGACGGTGGATCTAAAGGTGGCAGTTTTAAAGAAGGTTGTCCATGGATTTGATGTTCGGTTTCTCGAAAATAGCAGTCCCTCAAAGAGCGAATCCTCACACTTCACGGACTTCACACACACGGATTTCGCCTCAATGCTGATTAAACCCTGTGAAGGCACAGAGGTTCAGTTTTCTCTGCATTAACCTCTGCACTTTAGTAACAACTTTTCCACTTAAGATAAGACATTCTCTTTGGGTAGGGCTGCCCAACATACTAGCCCAGGACCGAATTGGTGGTGGGGTACCTTCTGGCTGGGTCAGGTGTCACATCCTGACACAGTTGGCTGTGCCTTAGGAAAAGTTCTTTCTTTCAGACACGTTGAGTCCTGTTCCTGGTTCCTGCCCCTTGGTGTATTTTTTATTATCAAGGCATATTGAGTTGAGTTTTTCCCGTATGTTTTCCTTTCCTTTTTATATCTTGCTTAAATTTATCAAATTTTAAACACAGCCAACTGGGAACCGCTCACCATCTTTTTTTGCCACACTGTGGTAGGATTTCCTTCTTGAAGGAGTTTTATAATCATTTCTGTCATTAGGGCTATGTTTTCCTTCGGTTAGCCAGGTCCCGAGACCCGTTAAGGTCTGTAAACACCTTGTTTGAGAGGTTTTTAAACAGTTTCCATTCTTCATGGCTACTCCGAACATTCCTCCTTATACCTGTCACCTCTAGTTATATTTTTTTCGGGTTCATGTACTTTCCTAGTTTCTTCACGTTCCTTTTTTCCTCTAGCTCCTTGTTACAGGCTTTGTAGGTTCTTATGTTCTGCTTAGTTCCTCTACTTCTCCTGGTCCTTCACCCCTGTTCTCACTGGGTGCATCTAATGCACGTAATTAATCCGGATACACTCTGAAAAACCAGGTTTTGATAAGTTTTAATTTGGTCAAAGAATTTATATGCACTTTGGTAATCACTTCCCTTGTTCCTTCCTGTCTGAAAACAAAGAGGCAGAAAAGAGCTTTGATTGGATAAGTATTGCAGTGATTCATGTTTCATGGTTATAATATGTTTGATCCCAGTAGGAGCAATGTGTTGCTTCTCATTTCTTAACCACACATGTCGGTCGTGGAAAAGATATGCTAGTTTTTCGATATTAAAGTGTTGGTTCATTGGAAGAACCAAATATTCCAATAACTCCACAAAAACATCTCCCAGTTCTCCTTCTTCTCCAGGTTCCACTAGCTGTCCAAGTTCACCTAACTTGGCTGGTCTGTTCATCTAGTCTCTCTACTACTACCAGTTCTGTTTCTCTTACTTTTTCTTGTCCCTCTCCCCAAATGTCTTGTTTCTTTTCACTACCTATGGTCCCTACTTTGGAGGATAACAGAAGATTAAATAACTATGTGCTCAACTCTACATAGTACAATATATGCTAATTAGAATCTGATTTAGATCAAGCCAATCTGATTTACGTTCTAGTACTAGGTCATCGATGGTATTCTTCCTTCTCTGTGGATTTGGGGTTCTCCGTGAGAAGTTGAAGGTGGAAGTGCTCGATCCTCTCCCGGTGGAAAACATCTTTCAGCTTGGTCTCGTACTCCTCGTACTGGATGGTGCTTGATTTCATGTCAGGGAACACACCGGCTAATGACCCCCGTAATAGCTACAAAACAGCAGGTATCGCCATGCAGTTTTGTAAAATGGGTAAACGGTAAGGTGCGACCCCAACAAGCTTCAGGTATGTTTTTTTTTGTTCAAGTTGACCAAAAACTTATTTACCTGAAGGGCCATCGTGAACCAAATAACCAGCCATGAGCAGAGTTAGCGAGTCGGAAATCGCGACCCACCAGAGTGTACTGGCGACTACGGCATTCTTCAACACCTGTAGGTCCGAGCCATATTAGGCGTCATAAAATGCATCAAAATTAATAAATACACTCTAGATTTAATCTCGTACCAATTTCATAAAGAGTCAGGGGTCCGGACCGCCCATCTCTTGCAGAGCCTCCCAGTGGAGCTCTGAATCCTCGAAAATTCGTCCTCCTGCGTATTTTGGAGTTTTGATTTGCGAAACCTGGAGGAAAAGTTCTTTGCTCCAATTCCTGACAAGCAGCAAAAAAACATTCTGTTTATACGTTAAATCTTACCCCCGGTAAAAACTCTCTCAGGTTCGCCTTTTGCTCTTCCAGTGGTGTCCTGAACCTGCTTGATGGATCATCCAGGCCTCGTCATGCTTAGCGTGCTGAATAAAATGGAAATACAACGTAAAAATAGCGTTGTTGTAAAAAACTTAACTGTTGTTTATAAATAGCATTGAAGCAGTAACAAAACTGGTCAGATATTAAAACAAAGAGGTGTTTTGGTGGATCAGTGGTAACCAGAACGGAGAACCAACTGCAATACTCACCTGTCTCTGGATGGACAAACACAACATCTTGGCAACCAAGTGTAATAACTTAACACATACATGCTTACAAAATATTATTAAAGGAACGTAAAACATGGCCAAAACAAAAAAAAAACAAGCTTTTGATTTTGGGACATTTCCTGCAGTGATTAATGTCTCACTCAGCTTTTTAACATACATTTTGATCCTAGCAGGAGCAATATTCTAGCTTCTCATTACTTAAACAAGCAATTTTTTAGTGGTGAAACAGATTCTGTTTATCCAGAAGTTTAGAACTGGACTAAGAGCTGTCCAATGCATTAATAAAACCATAATCACCAAGCTAAAGAGACCTGTTATTTAAATACTGTTTTTTTTCAGTGTTTTTAAAATATTGTTTAAATATCCACATTTTATTCAGAGTGGGATAACACTGACATCTGGCAACCAGGGAAGAACTCACTAAGCTTTTATTAAGAAAAATACTTGTGAAAACCACTAAGAAGTTTAATAAGAATGCAATAAAATAATAAAAACTTATTAAAAAAATTAAGAATAATAAAAATAAATAATAAAAAATTAAGAAGTTCCTCTAATCTTTTATCTTAAGACAAGTCCTTCGTGTTGTTTTTGTTTACGTGAGGCCTACATTGCCATTATAGAGCTTATGATATGAATGAGTGATTTGCGTACTTATCGTTATTTATTATTACCTAAGAGACAAGGTGTGAGGATATCGTATCGATAAAGAAACATTAAAGAAACATAAAGTTAAAGAATATCACTTGTGTTTTGAATTGATCTTGAAAAGCATTAGGAAAAAAATAAGATATTTTCTTAAGATGTTATTTGAAGAAGAATAACAATTTTTCTTGAATGAAGTTAACATAAAAACAACGCATTTAAAAGATTTTCTTTCTTAAGACCACGTTTTATGAATCCAGTCCCCTAGACTACTAATCGCTTTCTTAAAAAAAAAACTTGTGAAGGTTCTTAAGACAGACAGAAAGAAGCTCATAAGAATGTTCTTAAAAAGATACAATTATTTTAAGAAAATCTTTGTTGTTTCTTACGATAGGCTACGTTGTGTTTTAAGAGCTTATGATATACAGTGGGCCAAAAAGTAGTATTTAGTCAGCCACTGATTGTGGGTAAGTTCTCCGCTTAGAAAGATGAGAGAGCTCTGTAAATTTTCATCATAGCTACACTTCAACTATGAGAGAACAAAATGAGGGGGAAAAAACAGGGAAATCACATTGTAGGATTTTTAAAGAATGCAATTGTAAAATCAGGTGGAAATAAGTATTTGGTCACCAATACAACAAGCAAGATTTCTGGCTCCACAGACCCTGTACTCTTCTGCCTTTAAGAAGCTCTTCTGTCCCTTCTGTCCTCCACTCGTTACCCTGTATTAATGTGGCACCTGTTTTGACCTTGTTATCCTGTATAAAAGACACCTGTCCACAGCCTCAAAGCATCAGACTCCAAACTCAACCATGACCAAGACCAAGAGCTTTCAAAGGACAACCAGGAAGAAAATTGTTAGACCTGCAACCAGGCTGGGAAGAGTGAATCTACAATAGGCAAGGGCAGGTGGTGTGAATGGAATCAACTGTGGGAGCAACTGTAAGAAAATGGAAGACATACAAGACCATTGAATAATCTTCCTCGATCTGGGGCTCCACGCAAGATCTCAGCCCTTTGTGGTCAAAATGATCATGAGGACGGTGAGCAAAAATCCCAGAACTACACGGAGGGGACCTGATGAATGAACCTGTCGGAGAGCTGGACCAAAGTAACAAAGGCTAACCATCAGTAACACACCTACGCCGAGAGGGACTCTCGATCCCTTCCAGTGCCAGGCGTGCCCCCCCTGCCTTAAGCCAGTACATGTTCCAGGCCCGTCTGAAGTTTGTGCCAAGAGCATATGGATGATCCAGAAGAGGATGTGTGAGATCAATCATCTGGTCAGAATGAAACCAAAAAGAAAACTCATGTTTGGAGGAAGAAGAACGCTGAGTTGCATCCCAAGAACACCATACCTACTGTGAAGCATGGCAGGTGGAAACATCATGCTTTGGGGCTTTTTTTTCTGCAGAGGGACAGGACGACTGAATCCTGGTAAGGGAAGAATTGAACGGGGCCATGATAGTGAGATTTTAAGCCAAAACCTCCTTTCCATCAGTGAGAGCATTGAAAAGATGGAACCGTGGGCTGGGGACTTCCAGCATGAAATGATCCCAAACACAACCGCTTTGGCAACGAAGGAGTGGCTCCGTAATTTCAAGGTCCTGGAGTGGCCTAGCCAGTCGCCAGACCTCAGCCCCATAAGAACCATTTGTGGAGGGAGTTGAAAGTCCGTGTTGCCCCAAAACATCACTGCTCTAGAGGAGATCGCATGGAGGAATGGGCCAAAATAACCACTACAGTGTGTGCCACCCTGGTGTGAAACTTACAGGAAAACGTTTGACCTCTGTCAGTTGCCAACTAAGGTTTCTGTTACAAAAGTATTGAGATTGAACCAAATTTAATGAACCAAATACTTTATTTTCACACCAGAATTTACAATTAAATTTCTTTAAAAATCCTACAATGTGATCTCCTGGATTTTTTTTTCTCATTGTGTCTCTCATAGCTGAAGTGTAGCTATGATGGAAATTACAGACCTCTCTCATCTTTCTAAGTAGGAGAACTTGCACAGGTCGTCTTGGCTGACTAAATACTTTTTTTGCCCCACTGTACGAGTGAGACATATTTTTAATTTATCATTTTTAATTTGAAGCAAAGTGAAGTAAGTAAATTTTTACTGCTTTATCTCATCAACTCTTACAGCCTAAGGTGAGTGTGAGGATATCATAAGGTTACAAAAATATTTAAGAACGTAATGTTTTAAGAATGCCACCTTGTTCTTAAGAATTGTTCTTGAAAAAGACTTAAGAAAAAAAATATTTCTTAAGACGTTATTTGAAAAATACCCATTTCTTTGGTAATTGTTTTCTTAAAACGAAGTACAAAAAAAGCACTCTTTTTATGAACATTCTTATGAACTTCTTAATGTGTTTGTCTTTAAGAGAGCCTTCCACAGAGTCTTAAAGAAAAAAAATCTTCCTAATTGTGGCATTTTGTCTTCACTTTCACTTCATTCTTAAGAAAAAGGTTATGAAAAAATGTGATTCTTCAGATAGCTTCTTAAGAATGATCTCATTGTTCTCTTAACATCTTTTGTTAAGAAACAATTCTAAGAACAAGTGGTATTCTTGAAACCATTATGTTCTTCTAAAGGTACAATAAATCAAACAATGTGGAAAGGAAAGGAAATAATTAAGATTTTAGAAGTATAATGTTTGAGAAGCCTTTAACTATAATGTTTAGCTGCATTTAAGAACATTTTTATGAACTTTTAGTGCTTGCCTTAAAAACCTTCTCAAGTTTTTTCTTAACAAAGCTTTTGTGAATCTGGCCCCTGATTAGTGGTGTATGGACTGGATTCACAAAAGTGTCTTAAGAAAGAAAATCCTCTTAATTGTGCATTTTTCTAAGTACAGTTGGATATTGTGAGGTTAAGAAACCGTTTAAGAATGTAATGTTTTCAGAAATACCACTTGTTCTTAGAATTGTTCGTAAGAAACTATTTAAGAATAAATAAGACATTTCTTTTACCTCCAGCAGGAAGCGAGGACTCTCGGGCATGAAGCTGAGTCCGATCAGAGCGGCGACGGCTGGCAGGGAGCACACCAACACAAACACACGCCAAGTGTGGAACTGGAACTCCGTTCCCATGCTGAAACCCCAACCTACACACACACACACACACACACACACACACACACACACACACACACACACACACACAGTTATTATTTACTGACAGGGCACCTAAACTTTGTGTGAGATTTTGTTTTTATAATTCAATCTAAACTACACTTTCCATATTTGGTCAATGTTTCCTGTTGGTTGCCATGGTAGTTAAATAATCTAACCTGTTCATTAGGTTACCTGGCGTATCTAAAGAGTGTGTGTGTGTGTGTGTGCGTGTGTGTTTTACATATAGACTCCAATAATTGGTGCCCTGTCTAGAGCTGGTTGATGAAAATATCCATAAACTCTTTGGACTTCTGACCGGGCCTCTGGTTTGACCGCTGTGCCATCCCAGTGCCAGGGGGTAAGGGGGCATATAGTTTGGGTCCTGATCATACCGTAGTGAGGGATGATGCCCCAGGCGGTGAATGATGCGTAAATGCCCCCCATCATCCAGAACATACAGAGCCAGCTGAGATGCTCGCCCCTCTTATCCATCTGCAGAAACTCTGAGAAGTAGGAGAACACGATGGGGACGGAACCGCCGATCCTGTAACACACACACACACACACACACACACACACACTCACACAAGCACACACACACACACCACACTGTCTGTCTGTCTATCTGTCTGTCTGAGATGTTGTTTTTTGTGTACATAATACCACAAGTGTGGTGCAGTGGGGAGGGGGGTCTAAGAAAGTTGGTGTGAAAGAGAAAAATAACAATTGTGTATTAAATATGTACATATGGTGCATCTGTCTTTGTGTGT
Source organism: Ancistrus triradiatus (assembly GCA_025084515.1). NCBI lineage: Eukaryota > Metazoa > Chordata > Actinopteri > Siluriformes > Loricariidae > Ancistrus > Ancistrus triradiatus. The sequence goes on along the minus strand of JAJAGP010004062.1, from coordinate 32,445 downwards.
ATCTCCTTATAAAATATAGTAAACACAAATGTGTGTGTGTGTGTGTGTGTGTGTGTGGTTTGTTTTTTTGGGTATTTCTCTTAATATTCTCCTAACAAATTCAGTTAGTAGCAGTTTGTATGCCTGCCTTTGCCTGCTGCCTGCTGCTGTGTGTGTGTGTGGGGGGTGCGGTGGTGGGCTGGGGGGGTTTGAGGTGGGGGTTGGGGTGGGGGGCAAGGAGTGAGTACAATAGAAGGGCCACAGCTCCCCGACTATATCTCCATAAACCAATTCAAGGAGTACAGAAAGTTGTATGCCTGCCTTTGCTGTGTGGTGTTGTGTGTGTTGTGTGTGTGTGTGTGTGTGTGTGTGTGTGTGGTGCATTAACCCACGTTATGAACCGGCACCCCCGTCCAGAATGAAGGGTGATTTATTGTTATATGTAATAGCTTCACTTCACCACGGGGTGCCGCGCTTTACTCGCGTAATTCACAAAGCGGTTCATACAAACGCATTGTGTTTGTGTTTGTAAGGTGTTTTATTGTTGACTAATACATTTTAAATAAATATATTTTTTATGAGTGAATGATGACCTATTTTATGCATTTAGACAGGGGACTAAAACTACGCTTTTAAAAAATCAGTATTTAGGGTTTCAGTAGACTATATGTAGGGGAGGCCTCACCCCTGCCCCATTCTTACTGAGCTTTGTTCAGGGAAATGTGTCCTAAATTAATTCCACATCAGGCTCAGAAAGGACCAGATTTAGGGTAAGGAATGGCGGGGTACTCCTGTGTTATTTTATCTATCATACTGTAGCTATCATTTACCCAAATCCGGAGATGAGTCTGAAAAAGATGAAGAAGCCATATGCCTGAGCAAAGGACGAGAAGAAGGAGGAGACACAGTCGATGGACAGGGCGATGATCAGACACTTCCTCCGTCCCACTTTATCAGCCATTCCTCCCCAAATAAAGGCCCCGAACATCATGCCCAGGAAAACAATCAGACCTGAGAGGGAGACGGGTATCGTTTATTATTCAGGAGGAACAAGGTTAGAAGACAGAAAACACGGCCACTTAAAGGGTAAGATCATAAAAACAGCAGTGGATTTAGGAAAAGTGAAACACAAACGCAAAAACAATATGGTAAGAAAGAAAGAAAGAAAGGAAGGAAATGGACAATTAAAAAGTGAGAAATAATTGAAGTAAAACAAGAAGATAAATTGTATAAGACTAATAAAGGAAAAAAGCATTTTGTGAAAGACAGAACATAATAAAGAAAGAAGGAAAGAAAGAAAGAAAGAAAGGGAAGGCAAAGAGAAAATGAAAATTCATGAGAAAAAATAAGCACAGATAGTGGAAAAACTAAAGAAAAAAAGTAAAATGAAGATAAGGAGCTAAAATGAGCATGAAACAGGAACAGAATATAAATGAGAAGAAAAGAAAAGAGAAATAGGCAGTGAAAGAAAGGAAAAAGAAAGAAAGGAAGAAAATAAAAAAATAATGGGCTAAGTGGATATAGGAAGAGTGAAACAGTGAATAAACTGTTCTTTTTCTTGAAGTAGTTTGTATTGGGAAAGAAGCGGAGTAAGAAGTTAAGAGTTAAATGAGCTCTCGGCTTTTTATTTCTCACAGTTTCCTTGTCAGTTTTCTGTTCTCTTCTTGAAAAACCTCCCGTCTTAATATAACAGGCATACGGGACAGATTTGGGGTTGTATATAAAGAAGGAAGGTCCTTGTTTTTTGGCCCTTGCCCGTCTCTGCAGGTCTGTTTTTGGAATCCGAGGCTACGTGTTCCAAACGATGTTCTGCTCCTGGTGTAACGGTTTGGTTTAATTGCAGTTCCCAGTGCTGTGAGTGTAGGATGGATAAATGCCCATTCCTTTCTCTAGGACTCAGCGTTTCAGGCCTGCTTGAGACCCTCATGTAAATATTATGCCGTCCGATCTTTGTTCAGAATTAAAACCCACACAGAGCTGAGCTCAGCAGATCCTCTGGGAGTGGTGCTCAATAAATGCAGTAGAGGAGACAGATGGACATGCTGAGCCTCCTCCCTCCTCCTCCTCTTCCTCTCTGTAGGAGAATCCCTCTCCATCGTTTCCTCCTCCATCCCAGGTTCTTAATCCGTCCTGCCAGGGTACGTATGCAGAGGCCATTAGGGCTGGATGATAAAGGTGAAAATGATCACGGTTATCAAGAAAAATTCGTTGTTCGTCCTGCAATTACAGTGCGCAGCTAGCAGGGGGCGCTGTTTCAGCATTTCAGCAACCCCGAGCAACCTCCAGGACTATAGGCAAATTAGCACAAGGCCTTTTCACACCAAGTACGATTTTTACGATGTTTTGGGATCACGAACAGATCAGAATGCACTTAGATAAATAATCAGACGATTCCATCCAGCCCCTGTGAGCTTCATCACCATCATTCTCCAGCCTTTCTGTTCTACTCCACCAGATGTTGCACAAAGTTGTAGAAAACAATGCCAAGGCAAATGCACGCTGTAATCAAAGCTGAAGGCGGTCCAACAAATTTGCGATTAAATTAAATGTGTAATTTCTCTGTCAAGCAGAACTTTAACATCAGCTAAGCAAAACAGGCTCGGCGATGCCATTACCTAATTAGACAGGGTTCCTAATTTATGCTCTGCGCTCCTATCAAACATCTCGGCCAAATCCAAATCGTCAGAGTAATCAGACGGAGTGTTTATTACAGCGTGGGCAGAGGGTCACTGAGGGCCAAGCCATCTATAAATGGGTCTGTAAATCCAAAACTCATCTGACTACCAAAACCCCGCCCAGTACTCCACTGGAACTTTGATTGGGATTAAAAGAATGTTGAGTAGGGTGTTCTTTCCCCAAAGACCCTGGCAAAACTGCAGACTTACCCAGCATGCCTTTTTCGGCGTTGGACAGACACATGTCCTTCTCGGCACTGGGCAGTGCCAACGCCACCACGAAGCACTCGACGCTGTCGGCCATTAAGGCCAGACCGAGCACCACGAACAGACTCCACTGGAAGCGCCCGTGGCCGCAGTCCTCCATGATCTCCTCGTACTGCTCCGCCAGGCCGTCCTCGTCCTCGTGATCCGCACCGGGTCTCACCTTGGACCTCCTGGCTTTGGCCTCGTCCGGGTGCGGGATGCCCTGGTACTCGCCCTCGTACATCTGGTCGTCCTCGTCGTGGCCCTCAGTGACATCGCTGGCCGCGTCCTCGTCCTCCTGATAGTCGCCCTGGTAGGCGTCACCGCGGTGGTAACTGTTCTGATAAGGGTCTGCCATGTTCGGAATAAATAACCCGCTTCACGCTGCAGGATCGGCGTCTCGCTTGAGTCCAGATGTTTCAGTGATGAGCACAAAACCTGAATCCTGATGCAGATGTTACCTCAGATGGGCCCCACGCTTCCACGACTGCATGCTGAACCTGCAAGCACACAAACCGGTTAACTTTTTGTTTTCTCCTGGTTAATAAACATCCATTCCTGTGTTTCAGGCCTGCAACACATTCCAAAAATAAGCTAAGATGGTGAAGCTTTTACCACTTTGGGACGTTTCTGTTCTTTCTCCCAACACTGAAAAGTATGGGAGGCCGTTTAGGCCATTATCCAAACTTACCTCACACACACTATCATACTCTCTCACACACACACCATCATACTCTCTCACACACACACCATCATACTATTAGGCATTCTTGATACTGAGTGTGAGAGGTAAGCTTGGATAATGGCCTAAACGGCCTCTCATAGAAAAGCCGATTTGGCACCGAGGATACCATGATTTAGTGTTTCAGGTTCTTCCTCTAAACACCTCTTAAGGTGTGGAACAGTACGGGGTCGTCGTCTCTTTTTCTTTTTCTTTCTCTCTTTTTTCCATTTTTTCTTTTTCACAACTCATTTATTTAGTACTCCACTTCTGCCTTTCTTTCTTTCTTTCTTCCTTTCGTTCTTTTTTCTTTTTGACAACTCATCTATTTAGTACTCCATTTCTTTCTTTTTTTCTTTCTTTCATAAATCATTTAGTTATCATTTCTTTTTTACATTACTCTTTGTTTCTTTCTTGTTTTCTTACTATATTTCTTTGGAGTTATTTGATAACTTAGCTATTTGCTATTCATTTTCTGCTTCTCTTTATTTGCCCTTTCTTTCCAATCTTTTTTCTTTCCTTTTGTTTTTCATTCTTTCTTCCCTTTTTTATTTCTTCTTTCCTTTCTTCTTTTTCACAACTCATTTATTTAGTACTCCATTTCATATCTCTATCTATCTATCTATCTATCTATCTGTCTGTCTGTCTGTCTGTCTGTCTGTCTGTCTGTGATACTGCTGGGTCTGAGCACAGTCCCCCCTCCCACTGGGTGATGGTCCATCCCAGATGGCTCCGAGCCCAGAGAAGCTGATGAGGAGCACTGCTTGGGTTGTAATTTGTCTTTGGGATATGGGAGGAGACTGGGGTAACCAGAGTGAACCCATGCGGACATGAGGAGAAATACAAACTCCACACAGGCAGAGATTCTGACCTGGCTCGCTGGAGCTGTAAGATATTACCATAGGCGAGCCATAGCGCAGCCACATCTCTAGGATGAATGAACGTTACTGAATGGATCTGCTGCTGCGGGAGGTGAGGGACTGTCATTAATCGGCGTCGGAATCAAATCACGCTCAGCGCAGACGCTAACGGAGAGAACAGGGTGCAGAATTAATTGGAGCTTAATTAAGAAGGCGAGAAAACAGAAGATGACGACGATTTGGGATTTAATGGCCCTGAGGAATACAATAACGCACATTATGCTGTGGCACCGGGTTCTGTAGCAGCCATGGACTATCTGAACTGGTACAGAGAATAGAACACACACACACACACACACACACACACACACACACACACACACACACACACACACACACACACACACACAGACACACACACTGACAGAGCATGTTTGATTACAAGCTCTCTTTACTCTCTTTATCTCTGTTTTTCTACTTTATCTTGTTAATGATCTTTAGATTTGGCACTCAGTTTTGATAGGGATGCAGTGGACTGGCATCTTACCCAGGGCATGCCCAAGCCTGCAGAGGCTTACTTCTGAAACTTAACATTTCTTGCTTTTGCTTACTACATTTCAAAAGAAAACCTGTCCTGTTTTACTCACTACGTTTTCAAAACAGGCTCGTTACTCTCGCTTTCATGAATCTGTTTATTTATCTCTTTTGCCTATCGATTTATTTTTCTTTTTATTTAGGCAATTGTAGTCAGTTCTAATGAAGCGCCAGTCGGGATTCGGATTTATACTTGGCAAGCTGGACCAAAACTGCAATTGCGGTCTTTCTAACACTTTTTAACATTCAGAATAATGCATTCTACTGCCAAAAATAACCGTATACACTTTATTTTATATTAATCAGAATCTAGAGGTTTAATTAATTCTACTTTAATTCTACTTTTGTCATCAATATAAGAGGTACAGTGTATTTATAAAGATAAACTATATAATATTTCTAAAAGTCTTGCATAAGTATGTTAAGAAGTGATTTTAAGTAGTAAATTAAGTAGTGCAGTGGAGTTTAAAAGAAGATCTGGTGTAAGTAACAAATGGTTAAAGCTGCAGTTTTGGATTAAAATGCAGTGAGAGTGTTTGAGAGAGTCGATGGTAACTATAGTTTGGGTTAAAGATCAGGATTTACTGCATTATGAATATTACCAGGTCTAGTTATGAGACATTTAGGAGCATTTTTAACAAAAACAAAGGACTTTGTATACTTTGGTTCTTTGTGTCTGAAAATTCTATAGAACAGTACAGAAAAGATTCTGTTTTTGCCGAGGTAATCTAAAGGTGATATTAAAGATGATAATGTTTGTACATTGTGCCCTCAATAAAAGACGTCCTGTTTCCAAAACTGAGTAGTTTGAAAGAAATACGTTTACTTTTTTACTTTGAGTACATTTAGGAGTACTTTTATACTTCTGCTTGAGTGAAATATCTAAACTCCAACTTTTAGTACTTCTTTTTTGTCTTACTCAGTTTTATTTCCATCATCTCATTCCCCTTTCAAACATTGCCCTTCCTTGCACTCACCGCCCTTCCAAGTGTTGTAGCTGTGGGAAGATGATCCCCATCCTCCCTCAGACACCCAACTGTGTCCGTGTAGCACTCACCAGGCAGGAATCTTCCTCTTTTTTCTCCATTAGAATTCGGTTTCTTTCAACTAAACATTCTGTTCCATAAATCTCTCTTCCATTCCCATCACACTCTCCCGTTCTGATAATATTTCTTCCGTCCTTTTTCCTCTTTTCTTTCTGACACGTCGTTATAACACCATCACACTTCGTCTCTCACATTCTCAGAGCTTTTCCTGAGAGACTCGTTTCATTATTTCATCCCTCGCTGTGAGCTGAACTTCAGCAGCAACAGAACCCGAGAGTTGGAGAGGAATGAACGATTAATGATTATGCAGCGACTTGTGGACACATTCAGGAGGATTCATGCCATTTGGGCCATGTAGATTCGTCCAAAATCAGTCCATCATCGATAGTTACAGCAGCCCAGAGAAGCTCCGGCCAGAATCAGCCTTCTTGCTGCAATGAGCTCAGGACTGAATTTGATTAACCCTAGAATTGTTTCAGAATCCATCACATCTGGAAAAGGTGGGATCCTGTCCAGGAGGGGGGGGGGGGGGGGGTCAGTCCAATCTTTTGGAAAAACCCTTCCTACCAGATTTTTGTTGTAAGATTATTGGTACGATAACAAGCAAACAGAAAAACCTGGTTGATCCAGTAGCTCACTGCAGGCCCTGTGGTTTGAATTTACCATCACGCTTGAGCCAGAGCTTCAAGTTCTCATTGAAGGATTCCTGAGGTATGTGATCTTCAGGCAGAACCCAGATTTATCTGATAAGCAGAGAACACGTTTCCAGTCATGAACGGTCCGAATTTTGTTTTTTCACTCGCAGTACGTGGGTAACTTTATGGGCAGGGTGCCACTCTGCTCCGTATGTTCCTGGCATGCAGTTCCCTACGGAGTCTTCTTTCAGAAATCGGTTCTGAAGGACCTGCGTTGACTACTAAACGCAATTCTTGCCTGGAAGCAAAGCGAGTCAGTTTTGTCTTTCGACCACAATTCTGATCTGAATTTCCTGTGGGCTGGGATTTTTGACCTGTATTGGCCATACACTCTGATACTCCTTAAAATCCAGCTACTTCTTTCAAACTCCAGCCTTTGGCACACCCAAACGCAATCGCTTCTTTTCCAATCATTAACATCTGCTCATTTGTCACCCATTTTCCACACACCAAACAAAGACGTTTACTGCACTGTACCACCTCTTCTCAATCTATGAATCCCGTCGCAAACCCTGCAGGTATTTATAGTCCGATCATCCTAGTGCAACGCCATCTGCAGGAGCCTGAAGTTACGACCACATTAAACATGGCATCTGACTCATTGTTTGTTCGGGGAGCTCACAGCTGCAGCTATGCAATCACACTAAGCTTTGAATTTCTTCTCAAGTACTGTACGTTGTTTTTGTGTCGCAGTTTCTGCACACACCGTCCCAAACCCCACGGGCCTGCCCGGACCTGAAACCTGATCCACTGGCTCTCTCCTCGTTCTATTTCAGTCCTTAGTGCAGCGTTGCATTTTTTACAACGTGTTTGATAACAGGAGACGTATGAAGGTCAGGGCTGCTACTGGCTCTACCAGAGCTTCTGGTTCAGCTTAGACTTTGGAATGGCTTAGACTGCCAGGATTGGCTGACATTCAGCCATGGCATCAGTCAGCATTCCAGTTCATCCCAAAGGGTGTTGGGTGGGATTATGGCCAGGTTCCTGCACATGGATCCAATCTCCAACTGTTTTTGTAGAGCCAACGAAAAGCTTACAAACCTTATAATCCATCAAAACAAGAAGCAGACCTTCTGTCAGACCTCAGAAAATGATTACGCCTATCTGGCAGAGTTTTTCGGGTTTTTAGAATTTAATTGTACCTCGTTACCACGCTAACACACTGCTGACTCACACTGAAGGAAGAAACGGATTTTATACAGTTCTGGCAACGTGACTGTAAGAAACAACTGAATTCAGTCATTAAGAGGCGTGTCCTAATTAGTATATGGTCCATTTAGTGTATGAAGAAATTTAGAAAGGTAAAACTGCGGAATCCAAACGATAACTAAAGGCTTTCTTTCTTTCTTTCTTATTTTTATATACATAATGAGAGAAAGATCAGTTTATCTGAACAAGGATCTGATCCCCCAACAAAACATCCAAAAATGTTTCCTACTGTATATAGGCAATCCTTGTTACTACGGAGCAAGTCTGTCTTTTATTTTCTTTCTTTCTTTCTTTCTTTCTTTCTTTCTATTTTCTTCCTTTCTTTCCTTTCTTTCCTTCATTCTTTGTCTTTTTGCCTTTCTTTGGCATTTTTAAAGCAACTTCTGTAAATAACTGATTCTCGTTACTACAGAGCAAGTCTTTCTTTCTGTCTTTTCTTTTCTTTAGTGCATTTTTTTAGAGCATTATTGCTTTAGAGTCCAATCTTTATACTCTCTACCAAACTAAAGTGGTTTTCTTAAGGACTCCCAGCTGTGCCAATCCTTTGAGTTCTCATGGCATTGTATGTGTGGCAATGCTTACTTTCGCTATCAAACATGATTCTACTGGCCATTTTTTACTATTCGGCTACACACTCTCCACTATCCTTCCAGGTTTGTGACACTTCTTAACCTAATTTTAGCTCTTCTGAAACACCAACACCATTTCCATGACTGAAGCACTTGTTTAAGGAATGAAAAGACAAATGTTGCTCCTACTAGGATCAAACACATTAACTAGTTCAGGACCACTTAAGTATTTGCTTATTTGAATCAAAATGAACTTTTTTTGACCAGTCAGTGCATTTTCTTTTAAGTATCATGCAGGGGCACCCCTGGTCTGCTTGCCTTACTCTAAACCCAGCCCTCTAGACTTAAGGGCACTCCAAAACTCAGAGAACCCCATTGCTTGGGGCTTTCACCTTCCAAGTTTCAGACTTCCTTCAAGTTGAGGGTCTTGGTCTTCCAGGGAGGCCACTAAGCTTTAAATAACTGAGATCCCTAGATGGATAGATAGATCAGTTGCTAGATGATTGATGGTCAATACAATAAATCAAACTGGAAAAATGATTAAATAATAAATAAATGAATTAAAACAGAAAGATGAAATAGTGTCAGTTCTGTTCTGAGGGGAAACAGGAGAGAAATAATGCAAGGTATTGGACTGTGGATAAGTATTTTAAGAACAATACCAAATCCCACGCTCTGTGTGTGTGTGTGTGTGTGTGTGTGTGTGTGTGTGTGTGTGTGTGTGTGTGTGTGTGTGTGTGTGTGTGTGCGCGCATGTAGGAAGGCTGCATTTTGTACACCAGAGCTTGTAGGATGTCCAAGAACAGACAAAGCATGAACTAAGGAACAACAGCAACAACAACAACAACAACAACAACAAAAACAATAATAATAATAATAATAATAATAATAATAATAATAATAATGTTATTGTTTTTGTTGATATTATTATTTTTATTATAATAATAATAATAATTATTATTATTATTATTATATTTATTAGTAGTAGTATTATAATAATAATAATATATTGTTTTTTTTGTTTATATTGCTACTAGTATTATTTTGTCGATATTATTATTATTATTATTATTATTATTATTATTATTATTATTATTACTACTACTACTAATAATAAATTTGCCAGATTTAAAAGTGACCGTTATGTTTTAACCCAGCTTTTCCTGGTCAGGGCTGTGAGGGTCTGTTACCCACCCCTGGATGAGCCTTCCATGAGATGGAAGAGACTGTCAAAAATGTATATTAATAAGAATAAGAAAACCTCAATAAATAAAAATAAATAAAAGCATGTATATAGGAGAAATGAAACAGAAAACAGATAATAAATCAGGAATAATAATTAGAGCAGGCCTGCTGGTTCTCTGTGTGTTTGATCATTGTGTGTCTGCGCTGGGTTGTGTATCTGCAGCGTTAGCTTGTGTTGTGTTGTGTTGCTGGTGTATTTATGAGGTGTCTTGCAGCATTACTCATTCTGGCCGGTTCCCTCGGTGCTGCTGCTCAAACACGCTGCAGATTTTTGCAGATGAATCTGGGTCACGATCGGCTACAACGCTTTTATTTAAAGAAAAGAAGGTGTGTGGTGAGAGTTCCACTCATTCTGATCCATCCCATTCTCTGTATCATTAATAAACCTTTATGATTGATATCTGTCAGGGCATTTTGCATTCAGACCGCTGCTGTGTGGTTGCTTCATTTAACATCAGAAAAATCTAATAAGATGTGGCAGGTGCTAAAATGACAGACGATCCAATAGAGTTTTAGAATGGTCTTAACTTAACTGACTGTATTTAGCTGCTCTAAATGCACAAAATGCCTCTTATTTAACTTGTTTTGGTTATTTTTGAAAACCAACAAAATGCAGGCACCCAAACTTTTGCATAGGCTATAATTTTTCAAAATGGGACATCATTCAGCGCACAATACAATGTTTTAAATTATGTCAGTTTCAGTTTTGTTAGCCAACTCCACTTAGGGAGGGAACATAGAGCTTTATTTTAAACAATAATACTAATTTAAACGCAATACAAAACTTTTAGTACAGTACTCTACTGTACAATACAGTCATTCTTATCTTTGGATCTTTTATAAAACCTAAAGCACTTACTGAAAATGAAAAACAAAAAATAAAGTAAAACGTTACCAGGTTTCTTTCTGCTTTTCAATGCCATTCTCTTTTCTGCCAGCAGGTGTCATAAGGGTTTGCTCGTACTAGTTTTTTTTGTCGTTCAGCGCTTACCCAGCACTTCTTATATTAGCATTATTATTTTAGTTTATATTATATATTATTGTTATTATTACTATTATTATTCATATCATGATTATGATTGTTTTTTTGTTATTCATTCACTCAAGCATTCATTTTCTTATTCGCTTAATCCTGCTCAGGATCTGGGGTACGCTGGTGCCTAACCAGCAGCACAGGGCACAAGGCAGGAACAGGAGATGGAGGTGGAATGTTTTTGCGGTGCAGTGACAAGGTCAGTAGTGTCTTTATGACTACAGTGTGGGTCACAAATCTGACGTGCTTTAGTGGATTTGAGGAGCTGCAGTTTAATCCTGATTAATACTGAGAACAATTTCATTCTGTTCCGTGTGTGTGTGTGTGTGTGTGTGTGTGTGTGTGTGTGTGTGTGTGTGTGTGTGAGTGTGTGTAATTTAATAAGATGACACTAAGAACACAGGCAGGCGGAGACAGACCCACCATCACCTTGTTTGATCATTTCCACCGTGAGCAGATCTGATATAAAACAGGACCATAACAGAGAGAGAGGGGGGTCGGAAATGAGTATAGAGGCACAAACAACATAGAGCCAAAAGTATCTGGACACACAACATCAGAGTGAGAGGAACAAAGAGAGAGAACAAGAAGGAACAAAATAGAATGAATAAAACTCAATTAAAACTCAAATCTGAGAGAGAGAGAGAGAAATAAATGAATACACTCACAAAAGGAACAAAGTAAGAAATTAACAGGACAAAGGGGATTAGATTGTGAAACATGTAAACAAATACAAAGCAAAAAGGTAAAAAAGAAACCAACCAGAGGAAGGAAGAAAACAAAAGAAAATAAGAGTACATACAAGACAAAGAGTGTGAAAGACACAAATGCCAACAGGGATAAAGAGGAATAAAGAAAGAATGGAGTAAAGAAAGAAGAAATTAAGGAAAGAAATAAAACAGAAGATAAATTAGAATGAGAAAAACTAGAGTATATTTTATACAGTGGGGCAAAAAAGTATTTAGTCAGCCACTGATTGTGCAAGTTCTCCTACTTAAAAGATGAGAAAGGTCCTGTAATTTTCCATCATAGCTACACTGCAAACTATGAGAGACAAATGAGAAAAAAAATCCAGGAAATCACATTGTAGGTTTTTAAAGAATTTCTATTGTAAATCAGTTGAAAATAGTATTGGTCACCTATAAAACAAGCAATTTCTGGCTCTCACAGACCTGTAACTTCTTCGTTAAGGAGCTCTTTCTGTTCCTCCACTTGTTTACCTGTAATTAATGGCACCTGTTTTGACCTCGTTACCTGTATAAAAGACACCCTGTCCACAGCCCTCAAACAGTCATACTCCAAACTCAACCATGTCCAGACCAAAAGTCTTGTTGAAGGACACCAGGAGAAAATTGTAGACCTGCAGCCAGGCTGGGAAGAGTGAATTACAATAGGCAAGCAGGTTGGTGTGAATAAATCAACTGGGAGCAATTGTAAGAAAATGAAGACATACAGACCATTGTAATCTCCCTCGTCTGGGGCTCCACACAAGATCTCATCCTGTGGGTCAAATGATCATGGAAAAAATAACGTGAGCAAAATCCAGAACTCCACGGAGGGACCTGATATGACCTGCAGATAGCTTGGACCAAAGTAAACACGGCTACCATCAGTAAACACACTACACGAGAGGGACTCAGATCCTTGCAGTGCCAGGCGGGCCCACTGCTTAAGCCAGTAACTGTCCAGGCCCGTCTGAAGTTGCCAGAGAGCATATGGATGATCCAGAAGAGATGGGAGAATATCATGTGTCAGATGAAACCAACATAAACTTTTTGGTAAAAACTCAACTATCAGGTTGAGAGAAGTCGGAGTATTTGCATCCCATAACACCATACTACTGTGAAGCATGGGGTGAAACATCTGCTTTGGGGGCTGTTTTTTCTGCAGATGGGACAGACGACTTCCGTTTTAGGGAATAATGAACGGGGCCATGTCTCGTGGATTTTTAAGCCAAAACCTCCGCCATCAGTGAGAGCATTAAAGATGGAACGTGGCAGGGTCTTCCAGCCTGACAATGATCCCAAACACACCGCTCGGGCAACAAAGGAGTTTCTCTGTAAAAAGCATTTTAAGGTCCTGGAGTGGCCTAGCCAGTCTCCAGACCTCAACCCCATAGAAAATTTGTGGAGGGAGTTGAAAGTCCATGTTGCCCCAAAACATCACTGCTCTAGAGGAGATCTGCATGGAGGAATGGGCCAAAATACCAGCTACAGTGTGTGCCAACCTGGTGAAGACCTACAGGAAATGTTTGATCTCTGTCATTGCCACAAAGGTTATATCACAAAGTATTGAGTTTAAACTTTTGTTATTGACGAAATACTTATTTTCCACCATAATTTACAATTAAATTCTTTAAAAATCCTACTATGTGATTTCCTGGATTTTTTTTTCCCTCATTGTGTCTCTCATAGTTGAAGTGTAGCTATGATGAAAATTACAGACCTCTCTCATCTTTCTAAGTAGGAGAACTTGCACAATCAGTGGCTGACTAAATACTTTTTTGCCCCACTGTATATATATATAGTAAACACAGTAAACCAAATTTTGTTTTGTTTTTTCCTGGTCAGGGTCTCATGTCCTGGACAGAACACCATTCCACCCAGGAATCAAACCCAGGGCCCGAGGAAGCCAAACAGCTTACAGGGTAATGGTATAAAGGATTTATATTACAGTATAAAACTCAAATTAAAAGCTTTAGTCAGAAACAGATTCAGAGAGCTGGAATTCCTACATTCACTGAAAAATGGCCTGGACACACACACACACACACACACACACACACACACACACACACACACACACACACACACACACACACAGACACACACACACACACACACACACACAATGGGATGGATAAATAAAAAGTGAGAGGTATATTACCCAGGATGGTGGCTGTACTCTGGTTGCTGTGTACACTCTGTGTGTGTGGTGTGGTGGTGTGGTTTGTGTGTGTGTGTGTGTGCGTGTGTGTGTGTGTGTGTGTGTGTGCGTGTGTGCCCCCGAGCACAATTTACTGCTATTGATTCTCTCCATGCCCATTCTTCAGCAGCAACACACCAAGTACGAGGCAGCAGCAGGACAGAACTGTGTGCCCAGAAAGGTGCCCAAACTGACCAGTCTGGGGCTGGAACCCGGGCTATAGAGCCGAGAGGTGATAACACTGACCATGGTGCCCCCATACAGCAATGTACTACCCTAGATCAGACCAGAGTGAGTATGAAAAGAAAAAAGAAACTAGAACAATAAAAAAGAAACACAGGCAGTAAAAACGAAATAATAGCAAAAAGATGACAGAGAGTAAAATAAAGAGATAATAAGAAAAAAAGACAAAAATAAGAAAATAACCAGAAAGAGCAAGACCAAATGAACGAAAAAAAGAAATATATAAAGAATAAACAGACATTAAAAAAGAAGATTATAATGAGAGAAAATAGACATAGGCAGTGTAAAAAATAAAAAAAGGAAATAGCAAATAAAGAGGGAAAGTGAGCGTGATACAAAGACAAGAGAAAATAAATGAGAAAAAGAGAAATAGGCAGTATGTGAAACAAAAAAGTAAGAAAGAAAGAAAGAAAGAAAAGAAGGAAGAAAAAAGTTAAAAGTATGAAATGCAAGAAGCAGTATAAGAACTAAAGAAAGTAACAAAAAGTAAAGAGGTAATGTGAGACAGAGACAGGAGAAAATAGTAATAGGCAGTGGGTCAAAGAAAGAAAGGAAGAAAATAAGTGGGAAAAGTGGATAAGAAGACTGAAACACAAAAACAAAAAAGAAGGAACACTAGAATCAAAAGAAAGAAAGAGAGAGAGAGAGAGAGAGAGAGAGAGAGAGAGACTTTAAAGAGATTATCATGTTAAAAATAAACAAGAAAATAAGTTAGAACAAAAGAAAAGAGTTATGAGGAAATAAAGAAGGATCATGGAAAATTAAATAAATACATAAGGGAGAAAGAAAAGAGAGAAGATAAAGATGTAACATGAGCATGATTCAGAGACAGGAGAAAGCAAATGAGAAAAAAAATGAGAGAATGCTGTGTGTCATAGAAAGAAAGAAAGAAAAAAAAGAAAAAGATAAGGTAAATAGGAAAAAAGAAAATTAATATGACAGAAAGCAGTCATAGGCAGAGTAAGAAATAAAGAATGTAAACAGAAGATAAAGAGGGAAAGAAAGAAAGAAAGAAAAAAAGAAAGAAAGTAATAGGGCAATGCGGATAACAAAACTGAACCACAAAAACAAATATAGCAAAAAGGAAGAAACACAAGAATCCAAATAAATAAAGAAAGAAAGAAAGAAAGAATGAGAAGAGAAAAGAAAAGAGAAATAAGAAAAGATAGAATGAAAGAAAATGGAAAAGGGAAGAATGAAATATTTGAGAAAAAAATAAATAAATAAAGAATGAAACCTAAAAATTAAGGCGACAGAAGGAAAGAGAATTGGAGCTAAAGTGTGTTGGATGAAATGCTGGATTTTGTTTTTTTGGGAGTCGTGCTGAGCTACAGTGTGTTTTGTCTCCTGGGGATCCAGAAAAAGCTTTCTAACACACACACACACACACACACACACACACACACACACACACACACACACACACAGTCTGACTTCATTCCTCTTCATAGCACACACAGCATTCTGTTTAAGTCCATATAAGGAAATAATGGCCCTTCTGTAGATATAGATTCTATTTATGTCCATATATGGTAATGTGGGTGTGTCTTTATGGTAATATGTTAAAGGCTTAATGGAGAAGGAAGAAGAAATGAAGATAGGATAGGATTTACTCCAGCTATTATATAAACATTCATTGTCTAAATTACTATATGTTACTATATGTTATATTACTTTATGTTAGTGAGAAAAACCAAAAAATAAAAAATAACCAGAAAGAGCAAAACCAAAAGAAAGAACCAAAGAAAAAAGAGAAGAAGATTATGATGAGAGAAAGCAGACATAGGCAGTGTAAGAAATGAAGAAAGTAAACAGCAAATAAAGAGGGGAAGTGAGCATGAAACAGAGACAGGAGAAAATGAATGAGAAAAAGAGAAATTGGCAGTGTGTGTAACAAAAAATAAATAAGAAAGAAAAAAAAAATTTGGCAAATGGCATAAAAAGCGTAAAACACAAGAAAAGTAAACAAACAATAAAAAGTTAATGTGAGCATGATACAAAGACAGGTGGAAGGAGCAATAGACGATCTCCAATAGAAAGAAAGAAAGAAAGAAAGAAAGAAAATAAGTGGGCAAAGGCTTAATGGAGATGGAAAATGAAAGTGAAGAAATGAATGAAGGGATTTCTGAAATCAGCTCTCAAATAAATGTTCTTTCTCTACATGTCTAATGTTAGGGAGGATTTTTTTCTAGTTTGAATTTAAATTTGGAATTGTCAGTTTTTAAGCAGGTAGCTAAAGCCATTACAAAAACATTATATTATATTATATTATATTATATTATATTATATTATATTACAGATAGCTGATGTTGATCTATCTGCTGGCCACTTTATTAGGTACACCTGTTCCACTGCTTGTTATCTAACTCGATGCATCTAGGCCTATAGACATCATCAAGACATCTGCTGAATCAAACCGAGCATCTGAATGGGGAAGAAAGCTGATTGAATTGACTTTGAACATGGCATGGTTGTTCAGAAGTATTTCAGAAACCGCTGATCTGCTGGGACTTTCTTTGAATGAAAATGCCTTCTTGATGCCCAAGGACTGGTTCAAGCTGATAGAACAGCAAAAGTAACTCAAATAACAGAGGGTGAACCTTGAAGCAGATGGGCTACAGAAGCAGAAGACCACACCGTGTGCCACTGTCGTCTAAGAACAGGAAAATGAGGCTACGATTAGTCTCGATTTCTCCCCGACATTCAGATGGAGGATTCGCATCGTGGATGTTCAGCCGATAAATCTGTATTTATATGCAGTAAGTTATATTTCGTGAAATTTTAATGAAATTTTTACAGTCAGCAAAAACAGACTGTTTCATTAAAAAAACAAATCCAAAAATGACAATTCATTAAAAATAGTGTTTGTGTCTCAATGCATAAAAAATGATAATATTTTAATAAATAGAAGATATGATCATATTTTAATCCGAGAGTCTTACAGATGCAACAATCTGTCCCAAAGCCTTCAAATTTCATCTTTTATGACGTTTGGTGGGTATCAGGAACACTAATGCGGTGTAACCCGAGCCCCATTGATTTATGCTATAAATAAAGAAGTGCAGATTGAGCTCATGTCATGTTTACACAGATGAAAGCTGCTTCTATCTGATGAATGAGCTGTATTATGTATCAGTATCAATATTAATAAAACAAAAAGCTCTAATCCCTTTAGATCTGCAGATGCTGTTTAATATTTCATAAAGTTTGCATTTGCACAGGGAGGATCGACCGTCTCAAATCGTTGGAGAATAAATGAAGATAGAACTTTTCTTACCGTACATCACGCTCGTAGGGCAACGGAATATTCACAAAGGCGAGCAGAACGCTTGTACAGATCCAGAATGTGGGTGTGATTTAATACAGCCAGCTCTGGAGGCAGAACTGACACACAACCTCGCTCTCTGTCTGCATCATCCACACGCTCTCCTCCCTGCCAGACCCACAGAGGGATGCAGAGGGCGTGGCTCTAAGTGTGTGTGTGTGTGTGTGTGTAAGTGTGTGTGTGTGTGTGTGTGTGTGTGAGAGAGAGAGAGAGAGAGAGAGAGAGATGATAAAGGGATGACAGATGGGCGATTGCGGCTAGGGGCAGTGTGTGTGTGTGTGTGTGTGTGTGTGTGTGTGTGTGTTTCGACAGATGTGTTGACATTAGTAAGAGTTAGAAGTACTGGTCTGGGACTGTCCCACATACAGTATCTATACGTGGAAAATGCAAATTAAACGTAAGGATGGGCAGAGGCTCTCCAGTTTATCACCAAATGTGTAAGAAAATGATTGAATGTGTAAGGCTGGAAGGGATTTCTATAGCTGTCCCTCTACGGTGCATAATATCATTAAACGATTGCTTCATTTTTGGGAAGAAAGATGAAAAGGTCCAAAAGCCAGGCTCTGGCATGGTATGGTTGGGTCAGGGCCCTCGGTAAAGGTCATTTCCACTTCTGTGATGCAGCATTAATGCAGAAAAGTACACTGAGATTTTAGATGCCTTCAGGACGACATCTTTATCAGGGACGTTCATGCATTTATCAACAAGACAAAACAGAAAAAGCTATTTAAATCCCTTGGTGATAAACTGCAGATCCTCTGATCATCTTTACTCCTCAGAGTGCCAAATCATGATTATAATTACCTGTTTGAAATCACATCATTATTTAGTTTTCTTTATCTGATTACTAGCTCTAAATGGCCCCCGTTCCAACTTTGTTTGGAATGTTTTGGAGGCCTGAAATGCAGGAATGGATGTTTATTAAGAAATGAAATGAAATATCTCAGGTTCCTACTGTCTGCAATGAACCTAAAGTCAAAGGAGACAGATCCCTGTTGTGTGATGAATGCACTGCAGCACATCACACATCACTCAGTATTAACTGTGTGTGTGTGTGTGTGTGTGTGTGTGTGTGTGTGTGTGTGTGTGTGTGAGTGTGTGAGTGTGTGTGAGTGTGTGTCACAGTGAGACAGAGAGCCTGAGGACAGACCATATGGAGGTTCTGCTCATTAAATTCTCATTATCAATCGTAGGTGTTTGCTTAAAACTTTATAAACTTTATAAAGCTTTTCAGTGTTGAACATTAAGGTTTATGAACCTTTATTTGATCAAATTAAATAAATAGTTCTATAGCCTAACTGATGCTGATTAAACATTACGTGTTACTTAGTCACATATTTGCATTATTATTCGCTGTTCATATGGAGTACTGTTTGTACATGATAATGACGATGCACGACGGCTCTCACCGGGTTGCCAGATTTCCGTCTTGATTAACACGAACTGGGACCTTCGAAGTTACCTGTAAGTTCGAGAAACTGAACACCTGGCAACCCTGTTAGTTATAGTACATTGGTATGGTTTTAATTTGCATTTTTATTAAGATATTCATACATGAACGTTACAACTGACCGCACCATGTCCTTCCTTACGTCCTTACAAATGGCAAAAGGGTATTTTTGAAAAAGTCTGTGCACCCCTGCTCATGGAGAGAGCATCAGGCAATCTCAAAAATGTATCCACATTCTAATACTGTATATAGGTGTGATAAAATAACATATAGAGGATTGCAGATCATCCAGCAGTGCTTTTGTAAGATCTCAGAGCTTCTTCACGGTTATATCATCTTATTTCAGGGAAGTGTTTCGCTGTGCATGCTTCTGACTCTGCACTGTGCCTTACTGGATTTATTTTGGCATTATAATGGATATAATTTAATGGATAAACTGGCAACCTGAGCAGCCCTAAGGTTGATTGCGATGTATTTTGTTGGCTAATAGAGAAATGTAACAAAGACATGTTTTTCGTCGAGCTCCGGCTGTGTTTGCAGCTTTTATGTGTTCCAGGCTCCCAGCAAACCCTGATGAATGTGTTCATACAATATTCATACAATGCAGCGTGGAGGAAAATCCCCTCACCCACACGACCACTGGAGCTGGAAGGCTTGATCTAACGCTGGGTCGTCATTACGGAGAGTACATCTTACATCCTCTAATCCCACATGCGCTCTCTGTGTGCTGCAAAAGAGGATTAGTAGGCTACCAACGCCGGGCACAGAGCCTGACCACATCTAAACCCTTGCGCCCCCTTTACTGCGTAGTCACGATCTGGCCCGGATTGATCTCCTCGAGAAAGACCTGTTCCCGTCAACCAGGTCAAATCAAGCCGAAATGAGATGCAAGATGCAGAAGCATACACATTTAGTTTAAAGCTGAACTGTTGCTAAGCTCAAGGTCCTGCAAAGATCCCACCGAGAGCACAACGTGCATGCCAAGCTCAGATTACTAGATAAAAGCTATGGACCAAAAACAGAAACCAAAACATTTCTTTTTGGGATTGAAGTGCAAATCTGAACCCAAAAGAATGACGAAGAAACACACAAAAAACAAATGAAGAAGTACAATAATTTATAAGTGAATCCTGCCTAACTAATAATAATAATAATAATAATAATAATAATAATAATAATAGATATGAATCTCCAGATATTTTTATGTAGTGAAAAGCTATAGAATATAGAGTACTGAACTCCAATAAAAGCAGTTTTTGATCTTATACAAGTAATTCTGTACAGCTCTGTCAACACCAAACACAAACCCGACAGGACTCGCCCGGGGACACGACGGTAAATCAGCAAGAAGACGGTTTAAGAAGGTACAGAAAACCTTAATGTGATCTCCTGATGGAGCTTGGATGGAGAGTGGATATTTTGTGGAGTCACATTGTTTGGCCTGCATCCTAATGATCTTCTAAAGGAGATTCAGACTCTTCAATTCCCATCTAGCAAATTTCACGTCACAAGGAAGTGAAACAACCCTACGATCCAGCCAAAAGGGCCAGTGGATGTCGCTCAGAGAGTCCAGGAGCAGGTTTGATGGACATACTGTGGTGTAGCTTTATGAGATCTTAACAGTCACACCATCTGCATGGCAGCATTTGCTCTGATTGATCCATTGATCAATTCTGATGAATGAAGATGAACCCGGCCGATGAAAATATCCAAGTTTAATGATTTTGTTAGAGTGAACGGCACAGATCAGACATTTTGATAAATGAGTCATCTGTAGTTTTAGCTGAGGGAGGAAAGCCTGGACAGGGATCATCAACATCTCAGCACCACTGTAACAGCAACCCCATATCCTCACCATACAATTCCACTATCTACTGGTGAGAGGAAGAGGTCTGAAACAGCGAGTTGTGTACCACAAAACTAAATGTGCTTTGAAACACCTGTACTGTACACCTGCTCAGGTACACAGTCACCAATCAGCCAATCACAGGGCAGCAGTGTAGCGCATAACTTCTTCTAGATATGGGTCTGGATATTTGTTAGCGTTCAACCTTGAGGTGAACAGGCTACAACAGCAAAAGAACACACAAGACTTCTGAAACTGAGGCTACACTGAGCACGGGCGAAGGGAGAAGAAATATTACCTGGTGTTACTACCCATTTCTACTACTACAACTACAACTAATAATAACAACAACAACAACAGCAACAACAATAACAACAACAACAATAATAATAATAATAATAATAGGTATAATAATAATAATAATAATAACAAAAACAAGCAAAAAAATCAACAAATAATAATGATATAATAAAATAAATAATAATGATTATAATAAAATAAATAATAATAATAATAATAATAATGATGATAATAATAATAATAATAATAATAATAATAATAATAATATGACATGACATATTAAGAATAACAACAATAATACGAATAATAGAAAGAATTATAGAAGTAATAATACTATATAAATAATAATAATAGCACCAATAATAATAGGTATAATAATAATAATAATAATAATTATCAGCTGGCAGGCTGATGAAATACAGGTGTGTGTGTGTGTGTGTGTGTGTGTGTGTGTGTGTGTGTGTGTGTGTGTGTTTTCCAGAGCTCTTTGATCAGCAGAGTTTGAGGTTGATGAACAAACAGGCTCATTCGGAGTCTGATCTCAGGGCCTGTCAGACCGGTGTGTGAGCGTCTGTAATGTAAACACACCACATGTAAAGCTGCAGTCTGTGAAAGCACGGGGCCTTTAGGCTTTAAGGTGTGTGTGTGTGTGTGTGTGTGTGTGTGTGTGTGTGTGTGTGTGTGTGAGCGCTTACAGAGTGGAGGGACAAACCTCCAACCAGCACCAGGGTGTCGGCCCAAGCACTTGGTGCTGAAGCTATCATGTTTATGGTTGTGTGTCTTTTTTGTTTAGCGACTCAAAACTTTTGCCCCTGACATGAACATGGCACACGTCTTCCCTCTAATTTTAATTTAATTATACTCATTTTAGACCTGATTACAAATTGTTTAATGCTCCAGAACTTGTCAGGATTTGTATTTTATTTATTATTATTATTAAGTCTCAAGTTGCATCTGATTGGTGGATTGCTGCATCACTAACGATCCTGAACCCAAACCAACCAATCAGAGATGTCTCAGAGATTATTAAAGCCCATGCTTATGCAGCAAAATGCTCTGTGGTGTGTGTTTGTGCTACAGGTGTGTGTGTGGTGTGCAACATGCTGTATAAAAGGGCAAAAGTGCTGTATCATATGTCATAACAAGTTTTATTGAAATGAAACGCAGTCTTTACCTCTTATCTCCAGCTCAGTGAGGATCCCCGATGTGTGGAGATTCACCAGATAAGAACAAAGAAAGGAAAAGGAGAGACAATGAGAGAGAGAGAGAGAGAGAGGAGGGAGATCTTGATGCAGTCTCTGCAAGGTCTGAATGCTAATCAGTCAGCCTTTCCTCACAGGAGCAGATGGATACTCCTAAAACTCCACTGCGGTAACACACACACACACACACACACACACACACACACACATAATACACACAGGACTGCATACAACTTTACACTCACCTGAGCCACCCAAGCAGGTCAGGTCTGTTGTTCAGTTTTGGTCCTTCCGAGGTTTCTTCCTTATAATATTTAGGGATTTTCCTTGCCACTGTCGCTCTAGTCTTGCACGATGTGGGATTGGCCTTATAATTTAGAACATAATCTGAAATTGGTATCTCTGACGCTTTTGCATATCATTTCAAAGCAGTTTTCTTGTGAATATACCCTGTATATTAACATTACAGTAGGATAAAAGGACCATGTGACTATGGTTATGTCCGATCCACATCCATTTTGGTCAGTGACCCGTTTCACAGAACTTAATGCGAATGTTGAACGGCTCAGCAAACCAGTTAGTCCAGGATGATTTGTCCCTGCCTGTCGAGGCATATAAGGCTGAACAATGCTGTGGTTCAGCAGTGTGCTGTCGATTATGGAATGGTAAGAATGGTTTGTGTGTAAGGGTGAAGGAAGGTGAGATTTAGAAGTCTAAACTGAGAAAAGATGTGAAAATATAAGTAAAGTATGAGAAATATGAGTAAAAAGAAAGCTTTGATGATTATTCCAGATATTTTTTTGGACCAAAGACGAGAAAAAGGACCATCCAGACTGTTGTGAGGAACAAGTCCAAAAGCCAGGCCCTTGGTAAAGGTCATTTCCACGTCTGTGATGCAGCATTAATGCAGAAAAGTACACTGAGATTTGAGAGCAGCATAAGCTGCCTTCAAGATGTCATCTTTATCAGGGACGTCCATGCATTTATCAGCAAGACAAAATACAAAACAAAACCACATGCTGCACACATTACAAAGGCATGGCTGTGGAAGAAGAGGGTACGGGTACTGGACTGGCCCCCTGCAGTCCTGACCCGTCCCCAACAACAAATGCAGAAACAACGACCCGTACCGTTACACACCTTAAGACGTGTTTGTAGAAGGAATGATGAATGACTTGGTATCATTGGGAGAAGGAACGGGAAGGTTAGAAAGTTGGGGTTGTATATGGAAATAAATATAGTGTAGAAATAAGTTTATTTAAGACCTGGATTGTTCTGAATGGGCGCAGTGTGAGTGCGATGAGCCTCAGCGTGTTAAATCTTTAGTGAACATCACAAAGCACCGTTACGAAATGAATAATTCAATAGCATCGACCTTCCAGTCACTCAAAGCAATGAGAGCAACCCCTGAGAGAAGAGGCTTCTGCAAATTCTACAGTTTTGCTGTTTTCCTACTACAAAAGCACCACAGAACCGCTCTTTGCCGTCGTATTTAAGGTACAACTGACAAGAGAGGAGAGGACAGGGTTTGGAATTCATTTATTTAACACCATCAGAGTGATTACAGACTTCGGAAGCAGTCTACGACTCCAGAGGTTCTGTTTCTTGGCAGTTAATGTAATGTTAATGTTATCTGGAACTTTTTTTAGTAAGATATCTGTTTATTTCCTGTTAATAATTATTAACATGTACATGGACGTTTCTCACCAACTATTGCAGCTACTACCATCAGGTAGACGTTTCAGTTCGATTAAAACAAGGACCAACCGGCTCAGGAATAGCTTTTACCCCACAGCAGTTCGAGCTCTAAATAACTCATTATAACTCTATTTAATCCGTTTTTTGTAATAAAACAGGGGACTGTGCAATATTTACATTTTCTACAGTTTCAATGTTACAAGGGAAATGTGCAATTTCTTTACTCAATTTTTTGCGTGCAATCTGTGTTTCTGACAGTAGGTCTTTTGGTTTCTTATCATTGTATTTTTACATTTTTTCATATTTTTTTTCTACGGTTATTTTTGTAAATGATATTTTCTGTAAGTTTTTTTTTTCTTGTCTGTTTACACCGCAAAGCATGGCACCTTAATTTCGTTATACCCTGTATAATGACAATAAAGATATTCTGATTCTGATTCTGATTCTATTACAAAGATCATTAACGATGTTTTGGCGCCATCTGGTGGTTTGTCTTATTAACGAACACCGAACACTTCAACGTGGAGAAAATACGGTTCAGTTTAATTCCTTTTAAAATGCAATAAGTCAATTCATCATTTATAGTTATTTAAGGTAAACCTTTTTTTTACGTAAATGAAAAACAATCTAAGTCGTGCCTTCTTAAAATCGATAAAGGAACTGAAATGAAATATAACATTTTTTCCCACAGATTTCTGAATACCCTCATGTTTTATCTGTAATTCTGTATATTTTCTAAAAAAAAATTTTTTTTTAATAAAACGGCCTTCGTTTGGGAACTCTTCATTAGAGCATGGACATGTAGTTTCTAAATGGTGGCATATTTTGCTTTAAAAAAAAACAAAAAACTGCAAGTGAAATCCAAAACTTTTATAAGATCATTACAAAATATTATTATATTTTTTATTTTTAAAAATGGATTTAAAAATAATTTTAAAAAGTATATTATTTTACTAGGTTTGCATACATTCCACATTGTATTTAAAGACATGCTTTAGAAAATGAAGGAAACTGGTGAAAAGTGAAATGAAGTTACAAAATATAAATATTTAACCTTTTTATAAAAAAAAAAATCTTTATATAAGTTAGCACTGACCATAAAATAACTAAAATAACTAACTAAACAAATAAACAATTTCTGCGGAAATACAATAAGAATAGTACAGTAAATGCAGACAGAATTTATAAATGACTAAAGAATATATCTCATACATAATATAAAATATAAAATTATTTAACATGCATATTATATTAAATATCAAATTACATAATATTATAATTTCTAATACTTTACTTATAATTTGTGCACTGTTGTTTAATATAACAGTATAATCATTTTTTATTTTTATTTTTTTAGTGAAATAATGTAATTGTGATCCCAAACGTTACCGCCAGATGACGCCAGAAATACATTTTTAAACTTAAAGTCATGTTATAGCAAAAAAGAAAAGTGATTTATAAACTATAAACTATTTTTTATTGTTTATAAAGTTTTAACATTTAACGTTCTTAAAATAATTGTATTTATGTTTTTTTAAAATAATTTCTTATGACTAAATAAAGGTTTCTCTCAGGATAGTTGGTTTAACTTTAGACATTTATTTTTGGTTTGATTAAGTGGGTTTGATTTAGTACTATTTAATAATTTAAATAATTGTCATAAAATTAATTTGTTAAAATTCAAATATAAATTTTACGACTAAAATTTACGAATGTTGTTACAAATAATATGTTAATTGTTGTTTTTAGAATATTATCAGTATTATTTTTATTTTATGCAGCAAAGTTTTCGTTATAGCACCACTATTGTCAGTTTTGGACAGTCGCCACCATTTGATTAATATTTTTTAATTTTTTAAATGAATGACTCCTAAAAATGACTCTTTATACAAACAATTAATTAATTGATTCAGTGATTTATATTCGTTTTATCCAGTTGGCATTTGTGGACTAACCCGTTACTCCTAAGGAAAGGCTCTGTATCGTTACCTGTCCCACCTACAGAATTACTGGAACACGCGCCCGCATGACTGACAGGTGAGCAGACCGGCTCGTGCTTAGTTTAATTTCATCAGCTTTTAAATGTAACATGTATTTCGTTGTTACGACGCACACTGCGCGGTAAAATACAGTTTGAAATAGCAGAAATAAGATGTTATAAAATATACAATAATAAATAAGATTCTTTTTTAAGCGCGAGAAATTCCACCCGCATTTGCAGGGGATGACCGGTAGAGGGCGAGCAGAGGGAGCAGCAGCGTCCCTCCATATGGACTCGTTTAGAGTTGCAGTTCGGTACAGCGTGGAGCGGATCGATCTTCTGCCTTTCTCGTCACTTTTTGACCCTTTAGCCCGCTTTCATTTGGCGGAGATCTTCATGTGGGGAGACCAGATCTTCCGGAGGGTGCGCTCATGCTGAAAAACGGACGATTTCTGCCTGTTTTTAGCAACTTCTGAGAGGGAGAAGCAAACAATGCGGGATTGTGCTGGCTCTAATTGAAGGGAGTGAAGCGGTGGAATGGTGGGCTTTCTCAAAACCAGGACGTTTGTGCTCACGAAGAATCGGACCGATTTCCAGGTAAGACCCTTTGATATGCTGGGTTTCTGATAATGAAGGGCCGAGACACGAAAACAGAGAGAAGTGGCCGCGATTTGAACTTATTTTGCACCGTCTTTCTGCGTTTCCAAAAGTCTAAAAGCGAGCACGGGCTTGGACGTTTTCCAGTTGTTTTAGTTGGGCTTTAAATCCGAAGTGCGACTGTTTTTGCACAGGACTGGACCTGGGTACACACCTGGGCAGGCAAGAGGACCGCGGAATGCTGGTTTAACCTGCTCAGGTGTGATGCAGTAGATGCCTTTGCAGCAGGATTTGCGATATGACTCAATACCGGTCATATCGTCACGGTTATTGAAAATCGTCCATAATTGTTTTTCAGCAACACGTTCCAATCTAGTGGCCTGTTTTAGGAGAGATGTTAAAGCTGGAGGTCTGCACAGGCCTGAGTCTCGACTTCTAGTGTATTTTATTACAAATGTAGTCATGTGAGTACATAAAATGCCTTCCTGCCAACAGGGGCCATCCGGGGCAGCTGGTGCAGATCCAGAACGGGAATCTGTCCGTGTAGAAGGACAGGGAGCAGATAAAAGCTTCTGTCTGAGCTCAAAACTATTCCAGCCATGCGAGAGATGCAAAGGCCGGGATCCAAACATAACTCCGGCGCAGAGGAAGTTTTATTCTTAGGATCCTCTCGTGTAACCGTGGAGAGCTTTATCTGGAGAGACTGAAAACGCCTAAAATTAGAAGTGGAGTTAGTGTGCGTCTACAGCGTGAGGTAGTAACATTAAGGCTTCAAAGAAATCGGCACGAGGGCATCAGATCTTGTCCCTGTCCCCGATTAGGCCCCGTGACTCAAAAAAAACCCTGATGCTGTTTATTCAACATCAGAGAAGCACGGAACGGAGGTGTTTAGGACATTAAAATG
Organism: Ancistrus triradiatus; assembly: GCA_025084515.1. NCBI lineage: Eukaryota > Metazoa > Chordata > Actinopteri > Siluriformes > Loricariidae > Ancistrus > Ancistrus triradiatus. The sequence continues at coordinate 5,102 of JAJAGP010004062.1, read as the reverse complement.
TTTCTAAGACGTTGTGGCCCCTTGAGAGAGCACATGCCTCGTTTCTCAAGATCTTGAGATAGAATCCAACTCGGGTAACAAAACCAAAAGGTCCATCTCATTTTTCCCTAAATAGTTTAAACCTATTATACAAAAGCTTAACGTAAAGTTAGAATAATGGCTTTCATTTTGGATCACAGGTTCATCCGTTCAGCAGTAGTGATTACTTATGATCAATAATAACTGAGAGAAGTTTGGTGTGTCTGGGTTCTTTTTTAAGGCATCACACCATGGTAAGCTTTTTACTTGTCTTGGGTTTAAATGGGGAAGCAAAATGCGTAACGTAACAATGATTCCTTTTGATGTTGAAGTAAATCGAGATTTTGCCCCAAATTTGTTCAAAAATTCAGACTTTGGGCATGAGCACCCCAAATGAAACACTCAATGGTGCGATCTTCCAAAGACGCCCTTCATCCAGTCCAGTAGGTGGCCATAATGCCCCAGTGTGTTACCCCTATTTGCCGTAAAACCCAAAAGAAAGGGAAGAGGAAGAGCTAGGGCGTGATCATCATAAACATAATACACCCAGGCGCCGCACCGGCTGCTGGATCATGTGACAACGTCGTCGCCATATTGGTTCAGGCAGCTTCTCTCAATCCTCCCAAGACTGTCTGGGGAAAGGTGGCTTATTCTAGTGTAATTAATAATAATAATAGAATAAAAGAAAGCAATAATAATAATAGATTAGCAATAGTGGATAGCATAAATGGTAATATAACCGTTGTGTAATATTATTTACTGTTTTATGTTCTGTATTGTACTGCTGTCGTGCTGCATGTCTGCTGTTATAAGCCTTCAGTCTAATTGTTTGACTATAATATATGTTATAAAAGAGAATATAACACTGTTTGTATTTGTAATAAGTAAATATAATACAATAGAAACTACTGAATGTGACAATAGTATGTATAATAATAATTTAAAATAAAGAATATGAAACACAACAGTATTTATGGGTAAAATAAATCATATATTAAATAGAGAAAATAGAAGTTAGTATTCATAATGAATAAATATATTAAATGGCGAAAATAGAAACTACAGAATGTGACAATGGTATGTGTAATAAAGTATGAGACAATATTTATAATAGGTAAAATAATATGTTAAATAGAGAAAATAAAAATTGTACAATGTTGGTATTTATAGTAAAATAATAAATAAAGTAGAAAATAAAAACTATAGAATGTGACAGTAGTATGTATAATAAATAGAATATAATAAAGAATATGAAATGCTAGTATTTATTATAGATGAAATAAGTAATATGTTACATAAAGTAAACTAGAATATGTTAGTATTGATAATAAAAAAGAAAATAAAAACTAAAGAATGTTAGTATATGTAATATAAAACAATAGAATAAGTTAGTATTTATAATAAATAAAATATATTAAATAGAGAAAATAAAACCAATAAATGTTAGATAAAATAATAAATAAAACAGAGAATATAAGACAATAGAATGTAGGGCTGTAGTATTTATGATGAAATATAAATAATTGAATGTAACACAATAGTGTGTGTATATAATAAATGCAATGGTAAATAAAGTTGTATTTGTCCAGTCTTGCCCGGGCCGGTATGGCAGACGTGTATAACTCTATTATGTATGTTATATTATTATTATTATGACATTATTTATATTATTAGTCCCCCCCGCGCCCCTGTCCCCGCGCCCCTGTCCCCGCGCCCCTGTCCCCGCGCCCCTGTCCCCGCGCCCCTGTCCCCGCGCCCCTGTCCCCGTGCTAAGACAAACTGAATTTCCTGTGTTTATGAGTTGTTATGATGATTGCATGATGTTTCTGTGCTTTATTCATGCTGTTAATCAGTAAGTAGGTACGAATATGAGCCTAAAAGCACTCCTGTAAGGGGCGGGCACAGATTCTTCCTATTTACATGACTTCTTACGGGGAAATTTAATTCTGACGGTGAAGAAATCTGGAACCAGTTCAGTTTGGCACATTTTTCACCAATTCGAAATCAGAACCTGGAATCGATAAGAACTGGAATTGATGAAATGCAGACGATGCAGCCCCAAGGCGGAACCGGTTCTTCCTGTTGCTGCGAGTCTGCAGCACGTACAGAATGGGTTCTGTTTGTTTTTGTTTAGCTTGTTTCTGTAGTATTTGATTGTAACATGATGCTAAGTAAAGATGAATCGATTAAGACTTGCCTCAGTTGTACTGGAATGGTGACGCGTTCAGTGGTTCCCATCCCTGCAGAGACCGTACAGAAGCAGGCTAACCGCGTTAGCTCCGGCAGACTTAGCGAGACCAACAGCAAAGGCAAAACGTTATACAGGCATTAGCACTGATTCAATACTGACTGAAGTACGCAGAGCTTCGTGAAATCCAAGCCATGTAGCAATAATTACAACCTGTGTTATGCTGTGTTACAGCACAGGGTTCCCCTCGGGCGACAGTGGCAAGGAAAAACTCGTTACAAAACAAGTTCTACGGGACCTAGGCAGGACCAAAGGCGGACGACTTACTAAGCTTCTAGTTCTTGCTTAAATACACGGAAGCTAAAGCTAAAAACTGAAAGAGCAGTAAAAGAAAGTTTAGTAACTAAAATGAAATAGAAAAAGATGGAGAATGTAATAACTGAGAGAATGTATTATGAAGAGCATAATAAAATGGGTAGGTGTGTACTACTATAGATGAACATAAGGGTGTGAGTTATTTATAGTAAAGTTAACCCCCCCAAACTATAGAATGTCAGATGTAAGACAATATTATATATATTAAATCAATATATAAAGAATAGAAAAAAACTATAGAGTATATGACAATAGTATGTCTAATAAATACCATAAAATAATGTTAAACTATACAATATACCGCAGCAGTGTTTATAATAAATAAATAACATGATAAAGTAGAGAATATAAAACTATAAAATATAAGTTTGTGTATATATAAAAAATAAAATAAATATAAGAAAATGTAAAACAGTAGTATATACAATAAGTAAAATAAATATTACAAAACAGAGAATGTAAAACTAAAATAGGAAAGTGTATATAATAAAATAATAAATATTATAAAATAGAAAATATTAAACTGTATTATAAGCCGTGTGTGTATGATAAAAATAATACATACAACAAAATAAAAAAAGAAAAACAATTGGATGTTAACAATAGTGTGTATAATAAATAAAATAATAAATATTATAAAAGAGAATATAAAATTATAGAAAGGTAAGTGTATATTTAATAAATAAAATAATAACTACACATAATATAATACAATTGTGTATATATATATAATAAGTACATTAATAACTCTAATAATGTAGAGGAATACGAGCCGAGTAACATTTATCAGAGTAAGTACAATGAGTAATTAGTTGGCGTACTGCTATGCAGACGCAGTGCTGTGGAATGTGGAGCTCGTGCTGTGGCTCAGGTGTTTCTGATGTCACATGTGGAGGTGAGATGTTAAACAGTCTGGAGGATCTTCTGCTATCTGAGCTCAGTTCCAGTGTGAGCCGGAGCTCTGTGGAGAGAGCTCTTTAATTTAACCGTGTTTATATCGTTGTGTCTGTGTGTGTGTCTGTGTGTGTGTCTGTGTGTGTGTGTCTGTGTGTGTGAGCCGCTGTTTAGCGACGGTATTATAATAATTAAGCCTGTGCTTTGGGATGCTTTAGCTAACCGCCGCGTCAGGAAGGAGGGTCCTGAGCATTCGGCGTCTCTGAGCTAGAGGATCCGCTGCCATGTTTCTAAATAATTCAGTAACGGAAAGGAAACCCCTCATTAGTACTGGGTATCATATAGAGATGTTTGTGTAGTTAATATTATTACCAAAAACAAAATATTATATCCGACTGTGACAATAAACAAGTCTAATAAATTTAAAAAAACTTTCAAACCAAAGTTATCTAGTAATTTACTCACCTTCATTTTCACCTGGAACCGTTTCAGTTATTACTGAACTATTTCTTTTTTGGTTTTGAGTTTCACCCACAAACATAAAAAAGAAAAACTTCTCCTGCGGTTCATTTTTAAAACCTATTTAAAAGCAACGTAACTTCAATTTTGGCGTGTTCTGATGTTTTTAAAAAACATTTTAAAACATGAATTTGTGCGTGTTCTAGCGTGTTTTAGGACATTTTAAAACTTGAATTTAGGGTTTTCCACCATTGGATATCTGTGGAAACATTTTTAAACGTGAATCGTAGTGTGTTCCGCTGTTGTATGTTTTTTTTCACAAGATTTTAAAACAAATTTTAGCGTGTTCTGCTGTTGGACGTTTTTAAAAACATTTTTACCATGAATTTTAGGCCAATTTTAAGTCAAATTTAGTGCTGTTCTTAGGAAAATTATATTTTAAGGAGTTTTATAGGGGGTGTGTTTTGGGCCCTCTTACTTAGGAGTTTTAGAGCCACTTTTTGTGAAGGTTAGGATTAGAAAGGTGTGTGTTAGGGTGGTTATTTTTTGGGGGGAAACTTTTAAAGGGGTTGTGTTTAGGACCATATGTATGGAAGTCAACTTGAGGAACATTGTACTTGGGGGGTGCCGTTTTAGGGACATTATTTTTTAGAACCCTTCTGGAGGGTTTGGGTTATTTGTAGGGGTTGTATTTTAGGGCATCTCTTTAAGGAGTTTAGGTTGAGGCCCATTTTTAACAGAGGTTAAGCTTTAGGGTCACAGGTAAGGATCAGGCCCGTGTATTAGGGTGGCTGTTTTTAGGGCCACTTTTAAAGGGCTAATGTTTGTGGCCATTTTTAGGGAGGTCAACTTTAGGAAAAGTATACGTAGGGCTGTGTTTCTATGCTGTTATTTGTAGGACCCAATTTTTGGATGGGTCACGTTTCTTTTTTAAAACACATTTTAATGAGCTTTAAGGAGCAGTTCTTTAGGGGCTTAAATTTCGGAGCCACTTCTTCAGAATGCTAGGGTTAGGCCTGTCGGGATAACAAAATGTATCACGGTACGATAAAATATCGTCGTATTATCCATGGGGCCAAATGTAGGGCTGCTTTTAAGAACATTATGTTTGCAGTCTTTGTTTAGGAAGGTTATGTTTAGGACACATTTTGGGGGGGGGGGGGGGGTT